>CM035795.1:46084877-46198273 GCA_020466265.1 Siphamia tubifer | reverse complement strand
AACAGACAGATACCACCGATTCATGAATGACTTGGCTCAGTCGGGTTCATGTTGTGGAATTGATCACAGCCTGAAAACATCTTTCTGCTGGGGATGTTGTGTTGCTATGACGACCGGTGGAAGCCGAGCTGCCTGGAGTTGATGCCGTCGGTGGAAACACAGCCTGGTTTTTGAGTCTGAGGTCGTTTGCTTTTTATGTGTGTGTGTGTGTGTGTGTGTGTGTGTGTGTGTGTGTGTGTGTGTGTGTGTGTGTGTGTGTATGTTTTTGCAAAAGAACGGGATGGAAACGGCCATAAAAGGGAAAGCGTTACCATGGCGACAGGCCCGAGGAGGAAACAGGAGGCGGTGCTGTCACTTCGTTACCCGCTGACGGTCGTTTAGCACTGCGGCGTGTGCGTTTGTGTTGGGTGCCACGCCGTGCATGTGTGTTAGAGGGCGAGAGTCAAAGCAGAACGCCGTTGAACTTGTTTGGGTCAGGCAGGAATTCACACGAGGTCGGGTTTCGAGGCGGCGGGCCCTCCGAGGACGCCGCCCGACTCGGTGTGTGTTCGCAGCAGAGGACAGATGGGAATGCAGTGATTAGGTGTGTATATTTAGTCGTGTGGGGTTAAATAGTGTGTACGAGTGTGTCTACATTCTTTCCACCGCTGTGTGTGTGTGTGTGTGTGTGTGTGTGTGTGTGAGCAGAGGCATTAGCAGCAGCTGTCTGTTCTCGTCACCATCGTCACTTCCTGTTTGAGGCGCTTCATTACACCTGTTCACCTGTCGACAGGAACGTACAACGTTAAGATGAAGAGTAACGAGGTGACACAACGTCCATCCATCAGAGCGTCACGTTTATGATGAAAACAGCAAATGGATGATGAAGAAACAGATGAAATGACAGAAAAGAATGAACTAAAGATACAGACATGAATAATATAATGGAGAAATGTGAATAAAATGAACAGGAATGAATGAAATAATGGAGAAAAATCAATAAAAGTGACAGTAATTAATTAAATTAGGGAGAAATATGAACAAAATAATTGACAAAAATGAATAAAATAATGGAGAAAAAATTATGAAACAGACAATTGAGAAAATTAAACACATTAACCAAATAATGGAGAAAATGGAGAAAAATTTATAAAATGGAAATCAACAAAATAACAGAGAAAAATTAATAAAATGGAAAGAAATAACGAACAAAAAAGAAAAAAGTAATGGACAAAAATAAATAAAATGGACAGAAATGAATTAAATAATATAGAAAATTGAATTAAAACAGATATGAATGAATAAATTAATGGACAAAAATTAAAAGAAATGAAGAAAACAATGGAGGGAAAATTAATTAAATGGACAGAAATGAACAAAATAATAGACAAAAACTAAATAACTTGATCAATAATTAACCAAATGAATTCAAAAGAATAAAAAAAGGAAATAAATGGAACATTTGCAGCTTGTTGATGCAGAAGTGGAGGTTTTGACCAAACAGCAGAGGTGTCGCTCATTTTCCTGATTAAAAAAAAAAAACCTTTATTCACAACCTGCTGTAGCTCCTCCCCCTGATTTCCCAGAATCCCCCTCCCTCAGCCCACTCCCCTCTGCTCCCCTTTTCTAGCCTTGGCAGCAGCAACGGTGTTACCAAGTGACCAAAGCAAACAGCTGAAAGGAGGAAGAGGAGGAGAGGGAGGAAGAGGAGGAGTGGGGGAAGAAGAGGAGAGGAGGAGAGGGAGGAGAGGAGAGGAGGAGAGGAGCAGAGGAGGAGAGAGCAGAGGAGGAGAGGGAGCAGAGGAGGAGAGGAGGAAGAGGAGGAGAGGAGGAAGAGGAGGAGAGGAGGAAGAGGAGGAGAGGGAGGAGAGGAGGGAGAGGAGGAGAGGAGGAGTGGGGGAAGAAGAGGAGAGGAGGAAGAGGAGGAGAGGAGGAAGAGGAGGAGAGGGAGGAGAGGGAGGAGAGGAGGGAGAGGAGAGAGAGGAGGAAGAGGAGGAGAGGGGGGAGAAGAGGAGAGGGGGGAGAGGAGGAGAGGGGGGAGAGGAGGAGAGGGGGGAGAGGAGGAAGAGGAGGAGAGGAGGAGTGGGGAAGAAGAGGAGGAAGAGGAGGAGAGGGGGAGAGGAGGAAGAAGAGGAGAGGAGGAAGAAGAGGAGAGGAGGAAGAGGAGGAGAGGGTGAAGGAGGAAGGAAATTATTCTTTTCCTGACTTTGCTGAGGGGCCAGTTGTGTATGTGACCATTAGAGGGAGTAGTGGGTCATTCCACTGGTCTCCATGGCAACCAAACCTAACACTAAGTCTGAGCTGATACCTGGTTTTGGACTGGTCCTGGTTTTTAGGAGGAACTTGCTGACCTTCCTTCTGTCTTGGCTGTTGTCAGTCATTCCCTCCTATAGTGTCCAAACGCTCCTTATAAATGCAGCTGAGGCCTGCAGACGAGCTGCTCCGGCTGCGTTTTTGGGGGGTTGAAGGACATGGGGGGCGGAGCCTATACAAGAGGGAGGTGGCTCTGAGCAGCGGGACTCTCCAAGTGAAAGGCCTTACATCAGAGCCGAGGAATTCCTGCCTTTTCTTCCAACTCCTTTTGTTATTCTTTAGAGCCAGAGTTTCCTTATTCTTTAGGCCCAGTGCTCTGTCACCACTGGACGATAGAGGAGGAGGGGGGGGGCATGAGGGAGGGACACATGTTCAGGCTGATCCCGTTTCCAAGACGATAATTCAACAATAACACGAGGAGGAAAAAGTAGAAGAAAAAGCAGCAGAGACAGGAAGTGACTAATGACACCACGTTAAACTCCAACAACAAAAATCAGAGTTTGGAATCGAAGCAAAACATGTTCAACGTGAGAAAACAACAGTTGTAATTCACAGAAAACTTGTAAAACAGCACAAAAAAAACCCAGTGTTGCTTTTCTGCTACTTTCAAAATTGTTTCATATATATTGTTATTATATAAGTTATTATCATATTATCCTCTGTATTTTTTTCATGGATTATTCATGTATTTTTATTATTTTTATTTCAGTATTATTGTCATTATTATGTGGTTTACATCATCATAATCCACTGATCTGAACTGTTTAATACCTGTTGATCCATTAATTCTATCAATACATGTCAATAATTGGTGTAAAATACAGTTTTTCCATCTTTTCGTGGTCATCAGATTTAGACGTTCAGAAGCTCTGTAGTTACCATGGAAACAGCGTCATCTTCTACAAGATTGATTCACCAGTAAAACCCATGGAGTTGGATCAATGGAAACACTGGGGTTACGTTCAATTAATGAGAGATTGGACAAAAAAAAAATCTTCAGTTCTTATGTAATAACCCTCAACTTTCATCTGAGCTTTTGTGAACATCTATATGATCATTGAATTAAAAATAGAAAAACACCTGATTTCTACTGATAACACATAGAAGGTGAATAAATGATTATTTACACTAAAGAAGGGTTAAATAAAGAGAAACATTAACTTGGGAACTAACAAAAGTAATGCTGGGTCTTTATGACTTAAACTAGATTTGACCCCCATGACCCCCCCCCCCCCCCCAAAAAAAAAAAAGATGCAATCTACAGAACCAAACCTAAAAACACACCTCATATGTTTTAACAATAACAGCCACCGTTTGTCTCCAAAAATTTACAAAATAGTGTAAAAAAAAAATTCATGATTAAAAATAGTCTAGAATTATTTTTTTTAAAAAAAGACAAAATAATAAATAAAAAAGAATCAAAATTGAGAAGAAAATTAATAAAAATGGACAAAAAAAATACAAATGAATAAAAACTATGAACTAAATGAAAATAAAACTAAACAAAAGAACCTTTTTGTGGCTGAAATAAACCCTCCTGTGATCCAGTAAAGTGAACGTTTTAGTTTAAGTGAAACAATTGCATTGATTGGAAAATACGTAATACAATGTTTTTGTCCAGATACATTTTTAAACAGATTTATGTATTTATGTATTTTTAATGGGATGTCTTCAGTGATAGAACTGTCACTGTCTGTCAGGAGGATAATGTTCCTGTTGTCGCCTCTGCGTCCAGACAACATGTTACCCCTGGATATGTGGACCTTGTGCAGTTTGTGTTATTTGTTGTATTCAGTGAAAGTGCAGTAAAAGCCCCCCCACCCCCCCCACCCCCCCCCTAACACCAGCATTTCATGAGTTTTTCCTAATTGACCATGATTTGGTCTGGTGTAAATGATGTGGACGCCAGTGGGGGGGGCAGCTCTCGCCAGGCACTTGGGTGTGTGTGTGTGTGTGTGTGTGTCTCCGTCTGTCTGTCTGTCTGTCTACGCCAGCATTTTACAAAACAACCATCACATTTTCATCCCTATAAGCTGCAGGTTGGCGTCACACCAACACCTTTTACTGCCTCTGCTCCACTGAGGAGTTCTACTGACAACCTCCTCTTCACCTCCTCTCCTTCTTCTCCCCCTCTCCCTCCCTCCTTTCCTCCCTCCCTCCCCTCTTCTCTAATAAAGTGTTGGTCGTCTCGTGGGTGAACAGGTCCAACTTTCCTCACTGTAGCTGATTACATCCACACATGCACTCGTTCTACACTCCGTCTGCTGTAGGAAGAACACGCCATGACATCACCCACAGCTGCCCAGCTGCACGCACGCACAGGGAGGGGAGGGGGCCGAGATCGCCAGTTACCACGGAAACAATGTAGGATCAGTGAAAGGGTTACCGCTGCCCTCCTCCTCCACTGGTTTACAGTTACAGGCAGAAAGTTGACAGCAGCAGTTACGCAACATCTGTCAGCTACAGGTCTATCTGTTATAGATCTATTTACAGGTCTATCTGTTATAGATCTATATACAGGTCTATCTGTTATAGATCTATATACAGGTCTATCTGTTATAGATCTATATATGGGTCTATCTGTTATAGATCTATATGTGGGTCTATCTGTTATAGATCTATATACGGGTCTATCTGTTATAGATCTATATGTAGGTCTGTCTGTTATAGATCTATATGCAGGTCTGTCTGTTATAGATCTATATGCAGGTCTATCTGTTATAGATCTATATACGGGTCTATCTGTTATAGATCTATATACGGGTCTATCTGTTATAGATCTATATGCGGGTCTATCTGTTATAGATCTATATGCAGGTCTATCTGTTATAGATCTATATACAGGTCTGTCATCTACATATCTACATGTATTGTCTATATATCTATTATATATCTTATCTACATATCTATCTATCATATATCTATACTGGCTATGGGTGGTTAATAACTTGATTTGGTCTAAAGGTGCTGGTTAACTCTGGCTACATTTACATGATGTTTTTTAATTCAAAATTATTTATTCTGTATCAAATATTTCAGAATTAAAGATATGTCCTTCATGCTTCTACAGAAATGTTAATTCTGAATAAAGGTTTCCATGGAAACAGGTGTATTCCACTTCAGTTAAGGGGTCTTTCAGAGCTGCAGGTACAGAGGGTTCTACTGGAAGAAAACGAACACATCCACTTCCTGTTTTGTTTTCATTTCTAATTTCAACATAGAAGAACAGATGTTACGTGCAATTTTTGCATTTATTTTTGAATTTTTGTTTTGACCAAATCAACATATACTAATGCAGGCAGCGCTGAATATGTGCGTCAACACGAAATATGTGTCATCACGAGCAGACCAGGAGCATGTGCAAAATGACAGGAATAATGTTACCTACTTTCCTATCTGCTCATTTGTTTTTAGTTGTTTTTTTTTTGTTTTGTTTTTTGTATATATGTCTATGTTTAGTACTTCAGTTATTGATTATTGGTATTGTTGTTATTGTTATTATTTATCATCATTTTTGTACTATGCACTATATTGCTACAAGATGAATTTAGGTTATTGGGGGAAGTGAAGAAGGGGTAGAATTAAATAAGCTTATGCCTCATCCTACTCCTTTTTGGACATGTCATTGTTATTATTATTATTATTGCTGTATTGATTATTGTTGCACTTTGCACATGTTCGAAATAAATCATTCAAATCAAATCAAATCAAATCAAATCAAAGAGGAATTAACTGTTTACATGGAAAATGATCAGATTTGGAATTAAGAGTGGACTAAAACAGTGACTTTATTCAGAATTAAGTTTAATTTAGAATAAAACTAGAATTAGTTTTTACATGGTCATCTTAAAGAGGAATTAACTTTTATTCTGAATTAAAGCTAAATAAAGCTGTCCTGTAAACAGGGCCTGTGTATCCTCTAACGGGTGGTTAATCCACATGATCTGTTCTAACGCTGCTGGTTAACCTGCGCTGATCCACAGCCTGAGGAGATCTGCTTAATGGGATTATGTTTAACTGGCTCTGATGTGGATCCATCACTCAAGTTCATTCATTCACTACATTCTTACTCATACATTTATTACTTAGAAAATTAGAAAAAAAAGTGAAACTAATAAATCTTTTCTCTGGCACTTTCAGATCTTGGTGAATGTATGTTTATTATTATTTTGATTCTTTTTAATTTTTTATTACTTTATTACTTTGCCTTTTCCTAATAATTTTGGAATTGTTTGTTTTGTTCATTATTTTGTTCACTTTTGGTTCAGGAGGCTGTTATTGGTAGAACCGGACTGAAGGGTGGCAGTTCAAATCCTGCCTCCAAATGTTCACATGTCCAAGTGTCCTGAGACACTGACGCCTGTGTGTGTGTGTGTGTGTGTGTGTGTGTGTGAATGCCATTCTAATGTAAAACACTTTGAGTCCCTTGACGGTGGAAAAGTGTTACAGAAGTACAGTATGGGTTCTGGTCTGTGGTTCTGGTCTGTGGTTCTGGTTTTAAAATCCCTGCTGTGTCTGTTCCTCGTCAGTTTGTGTCTTTGACTGTGTTCAGATGTGACAGAAATGGTGTGACTGCCCCCCCCCACCACCACCACCACCACCACCACCACTGATGTTTCTCCTGGGGAAGGTGTCAGTGTGTGTGTGTGTGTGTGTGTGTGTGTGTGTGTGTGTGTGTGTGTGTGTGTGTGTGTGAGGGCGTAGCAGGGGCTGAACATCTTGTACCTGAGAACAGCAGAACATCCTTAGTTTTCAAAGCTTGTCACTGTTCCATCTGAGTGTTATGCTGCTGAGGCTGCTGCTACTGCTGCTGCTACTGCTGAGGCTGCTGCTACTGCTGAGGCTGCTGCTGCTGCTGCTGAGGCGGCTGCTGCTGAGGCTGCTGCTACTGCTGAGGCTGCTGCTGCTGCTGAGGCGGCTGCTACTGCTGAGGCTGCTACTGCTGAGGCTGCTGCTGCTGCTGAGGCTGCTGCTGCTGCTGAGGCTGCTGCTACTGCTGAGGCTGCTGCTGCTGCTGAGGCTGCTGCTCCTACTGAGGCTGCTGCTGCTGAGGCTGCTGCTGCTGCTGAGGCTGCTGCTGCTAAAAGCTTCAGCATCTCTTTGTGTCAGATGTGTGGAGGTTAATGGTTCCAACTTAAAGAGAAAACAGTGCATTTGTCAAAGGTTTGAAGGAAAACTCAGAGATCAACCTTTAATATAACACATAATATATATAAATATGTATAAATATATATAAATATATATAAATATATTTCACATCATTGACTGTAGTTCATATTGGTCTGTGTGTGGAACCTGAACTAAAATCATTTCCACAGCCTTGACTGTGGAATTATTGACCTTTGACCTCTCATCCCAGGGACCACATTGGAACCTTTGGCGGGCCGCATTTGGCCCCCAGGCCATATGTTTGAGACTCCTGTCCTAAATCAACAACAAAAAAACAAAAACCTGCACAATGAATTTGGTGTTGACCAGTACAATCAAACACCTGGATCGTTCTGATGTCGACTGTGACTCAGACTGAACTCCTTGTCGCCGTGGTCGCCGCCGTCGCTGCCGTCGCCGTGTGTCATCCGTCGTCCGGTTTCAGGGCGATCTGCTCTGACAGTCGCCGTCACAAAACACGACGACTGCAAAACAAACACACAAACACCAACACACGTTGACAGCGGAGCCAAAACAATGGCCTGTTAATCCTGCGCTCTGATTGGACGGGCCCAGATTACCCAGAGGGCACCAGCTGTCAGGGGGAGGCCAGGCCCACTTTCCTCAGAATCATCACACGCACATTCACACACTCTGAGGATCCTCGCTTTGTGATTGGTCCACCGTCTCATCATCTGTCCATCCGCACGCCACCGCTGCCGCCGCTGACCCAGACGCCAACGCCGCCGCTAACGCCGCTCTCGTTAGCTGATTGTCTGAGGCATTCAGCCGCTGTCAGCAGACGCCGTTTGTCATCACACTGTAAAAATAGGGCGGGGGTTAACACAGTGTGACCAGGTATCTGAACGCCTCACAGGCCTCGAACGCCTCACAGGCCTCGAACGCCTCACAGGCTGTCGAACGCCTCGCTGTGGCGTCATACTATTTTTAGTCTCTGATGTTTGAGACGCGTTAGTTTTAAAGGTTGAGGATGAAGTTTAATGGTAGAATCCAAGGTTTTTAGATGAAAAAGACTCATTTAACACAAACACTATTTAATAACAGATTTAATTTTTTTTTTTTTTTTTACTTTTGTCGATTATTTTGTTCAGTATTGTTTTCTCTCTCAATTTTCTTCATCCTTTTTCTGAATTTTCTCTTTATTTTGTTAATTTTTGACTTTGTTCATTTACTTTTCTTGATTATTTTGATTTTCTACTTTTTAAAAAAATATTTTCACCATTTTATTTGCTCTCCTCATTATTTTCTCATTTAAATTTTTTCATCATTTTCTTCAATTTCTTCATTATTTTGGTCATTTTCTAAATTTTGTTTGTTAATTTTCTTCATTATTACTTTTTAAAATTCCTTTAATTTTTTTGCTTTTCTTTATTATCTTGTTTTTTTATCTTGTTATTTTATTGATTTTTGTTCATTTTTTAAATTTAGCTTTAACCCTTTTCATTATTCTATTTTTTTTATCATTTTGTTCATTTAAAAACCATTTTTGTTCATTTCCCATTCTTTTTTTAATTAATTTTCTATGTTAAAAACAAAATCAGAAAACCTTGAACCTTTAAAGCTTCTGCACGTCCACGTGAATATATTTGATAATAATTTAATTTAATTATGCGTTTTGTGATTAAAAACACAATCAGCTGCTGTTTTATTGTGACATGTTGTAGCCGTAACGTATGAACAGATAGTTTGGGTTTTCATTGAAGCGTCAGATTCACCTTCATATAAATCTACTTTTATCGCTTCATGTTTTCGATCCCTCTGGGCCGAGCCGAGCTGAGCCGAGCCGAGCCAACCATAGGAGCAGGCAGGAAACGGCAGCTAACGCTCTGCTGGGCTGAGATAAGAACAGATGAAGCTAAAAACTGTAAACGAGGGAGATGGAAGGAGGAAACGACGACAGGGAAAAGAGGAGGGAGACAATAGATGGTAAAAGGTCGAGGACAGATTTAGTTTTCAGCGTGTGTGTGTTGATCTACAGAACACTGAGAGGCTTTGCATTGGCCTAGATTCTGCCTGCGCCTGCTTCCCAGTCAACGCTGACGTATTTTAACCTATTTATTTTAACCTGGAACTGATTCACAACCAAAACAACCCAGTTTATGTTTTAACCAGAGGTGGTCTGAGTACTCACATTCTGTACTAAAAACTAAAAACTACTCTGGTAAAAGTAGAAGTACTGATTCAACTGCTTTATTGAAGTAAAAGTAAAAAAAAAAAAAAAAAAAAAAGTAAATAAATACAACTTTAAAATTGTAATAAACTAAAAAAATAAAAAGTCACGGATGAAATATTTATTTAACCAGGACAAAGCTGAACAGTTTCAAAAGTATCCCAAAATAAAGCTTTTAAAAGTGAGTTACTGTGTACGCAATGTTTTTGATCATGTCATGTTGCTCAGTGTTGTGGGTACAGGCAGGAAATGTTTGGAAAAATGGAAAAAAAAAATCACAATTGAGATTAAAATATCATCATTATGAGAAAAAGACTTTAAATTCTGAAGTAAAATGGCACAATCATGAGATAAAGGTCATAATAATGAGATAAAAAGTCATAGACATGAGATAAGAAATGAAAGAAATATGAGATTAATTCATATTTATGAAATTAAAAACTCATAACTTGGGATGAATAAAGTAAATATGAGATAGGAAATGCATAATTAAATAAAATTCTGAAATAAAATGACACAATTATGAGATTTTATTTAGGAATGAAAAGGAAATTCCTGTTTTCCCTTACTACTGTTCTTGGTGAAAACACATTTGTGGTGACTGTGACCTTTGACCTTCACTCACCAAAATTTTATGTGATCTATTCTGGACCACCTCACACCTTTCCTGAAAATTTCATAGATATTAGTTCAGTAGTAAACCTACTTACAGACAGACAGACACAGACACACACACAGACAGACAGACACAGAGACAGACAGACACACAGACAGACAGACAGACACACAGACAGACACACACACAGACACACACACAGACAGACAAAGCGACTCAAACACACACCCCTCTCACCTTTGGTCATAATTAAATATAGGTTAAAATTAGGGCTGTGAAATGATTAAGATTTTTAATCAGATTAATCACAGAGTTGCTTTGGATTAATTTCATTTAATCATGATTAAAATATTATGTCGGTTGGTGGTTTTGTCTGGGTTTTTGACTCAAATTTATTGCAAAATACATAAAAATACACTAAGAAACTCAAGAAATGCTGAGAAAAAATATACAAAATCTGCTAAAATGCCAATAAATAAATAATGCACCGAAAAATTTACAGTATGTTCAAAACCTGGTCTAAAATAGAGAAAGAAAAACACCAAACAATGCAGCTAAATATCCAAAACATCTGCAAAAATATGGATATATATGCAATTAACATGTTTATTCAACAGTTTTAACAAAATAACTGTTAATTTTAATTGCATTAAAACAATTTATCATATTAATCATGATGATGAATTAATCTGAGTTAATGCATTATTTTTGACAACCCTTGTTAAAATACTATAAAAGTACAGTTAAAATGCAATAACTTTCCACACTCAAGAACTTGTCCACATTTTTTTTTACTCAAATTTTCCTCAAAATACACAAAAATACACTAAGAAACCCAAAAAATGTTGAGAAAAAATATACAAAACATGCTCAAATCCACTAAAAAAGCCAATAAATAAATAAAGTAACATAAAAAAGCAATGAAAAATCCACAATATATTCAATTATATGCAATTAACATGTTTATTGAACAGTTTTAATAAAATAACTTGAAACTAAATAACTGTTAATTTTAATTGCATTAAAAATCTTATCAGATTAATCATGATGATGAATTAATCTGAGTTAATGCATTATTTTGAACAACCCTCGTTAAAATACAATAAAAGTGCAGTTAAAATGCAATAACTTTCCACACTTCAGAACCTCCTGCTGGGGAAGTGACTGGATGGATGGTTTGTTCGTGGGTTCATGCAGATGTTTTTGTCCAGATGTTTCCTTCTGATCCATCAGTTCAGTGTTAAAATCTGACTTCAGTGTGAACTAGTGTGAAGACAAAAACACAAACGCACATGTTCCTGCTGCCGAGGCCGTGCGCTGTAAATCCTCTGAACCTCCTCGGTGGTTTGGGTTTGTGGTGTGAACTTCTGCCACTTTATCCTCCGCCGGAGTAAATCTGAAGCGTGGAGTTTTTCCTGACGGCACATGTTCGGAGCAGAGAGTTTCTGGAAATGGTTTAGAGTGTTTCATTTTTCATGTGACCGGGGGATTAATTTCCTGACTGGAACTGATCCTGGAAACAGACATAAAGAGAAAGGCTGTTTTTGATACGTGGAAGATGCTCTGTGTACGTGAGGACACACACACACACACACACACACACACATTCTACATTTATAATTACTTTCTATTAACACTCTGGTGTTAGAGTGTACATTTTACACACACTTTGCCTGAGGTGGAAGTAACTAAATAAAAATACCTCATTATTCTACTTAAGTAGATTTTTCAGGTAACTTTTTACTTTATACTCTTTACATTTATATAAATATATGTACTTTATACTCTTTACATTTATATAAATATATGTACTTTATAGTCTTTACTTTCTCAGAATAGACTTTTTACTTTTCAAACTAAACAGTCGTGACAGTAGAAAAACGAAGTCACTTCAGAAGGAAAATCAGTGGAAGAGAGAAATGTTGATTCTTTATTTTTACACATTTTCTCATAATTGTGCATTTCTTATCTCATATTTTGGATTTTTTATTTCATAATCATGATTTTTTTATGTCACTTGTGCTATTTTATCTAATAATTTTGACTTTGCATCTCATAATTAAGGATTTTTTTTTTTTAATCTGACATTTATGCCTTTTTATGTCAATTGTGTCTTTTTACCCCTTTGTTTCTTAAATTTCTCATCTGTATCCAGTAATTTTTGCATAAAGATGCTGACAAACGAACAAAACGACTCAAAAACAATAGCCCTCTCTTCTTCGGGGGGGGGGTTCTCAAAACTGAGTAAGAAGAAGCAACATACATATATGTGTGGTATGTATACATACATATATATATATATATATATATATATATATATATATATATATATATATATATATATGTGTGTGTGTGTGTGTGTGTGTGTGTGTGTACTGAGTCCATCCATCTGCAGAAAGGTGACAGTGAATAAAAGCATATGTAGTTTATTACAGCTGTGGTGTCAGACTGTGCAGGTGCAGTGTGTTGTTAGCATTAGCGTTAGCTTCCAGGCCATGTGCGTCCATGTGGCTTCTGTCTGTTTTCTGGACTCACTTGGTGGAACAGTGTTCTGACAGGTTTGGGTGTTTGTGTTTTCAGGGACGACAGAGCGGGTTTGTCTGATCCAGGGGACGGTGGAGGCTCTGAACGGCGTCCATGACTTCATCGCTGAGAAGGTGAGGGAGATGCCCCAGAGCACCCAGAAGACAGAACCAGTCAGCATCCTGCAGCCGCAGACCACCGTCAACCCAGACCGAGTCAAACAGGTCTGAACACACACCACTAACACACCACTGTTCTATTCTATTCTATTCTATTCTATTCTATTCTCTTGTCACTCTGGTGTATGAAAGCATATGAATGTTTAGTGGTGGTGGGAGGGGCTGTTTGGTGTAAATTAACAGCCATGCTTCCATCAGTCTGTAGATAAATATGTACTTTACCACCGGTGAGAATGTGAGAGTGAATAAATAATGGATCACTAATGAAAAGTATCATGGAAATCAAACCCATTATTAGGGTTGAGTACTGACATACCGTGTGTGTGTGTGTGTGGGGGGGGGGGGGGGGGGGGGCTATTAAAACTGCATGGTTCTGTTATTATTATTCTCTCACTGCTTTCACCCCAATTTTTACCCTTTCATCTTGTAAAAAAAATTTGACGCCACGTTCAACCCCAGCGCAAAATTTCATAATCTGAAGTTGTCTCCCTAAAAAATTATTAATGCCAATGGGAGAGGTGATCAAAAAATGTTCAATGTACAAACATGAAACTTGGTGTTATATTATGGCCCCGCCCTAAACCCAACAGGAAGTCGGCCATATTGGATAGAAGTGCAGACCTCTAATTATTATTATTATTATTATTATTATTATTATTATTATTATTATTATTATTATTATTATTATTATTATTATTATTATTATTATTATTATTATTATTATGTGACATGTTTGTGAGGGGTGTGGTTTGTTGTGTATGACACTGTTTGTTTGTATAGTTTCTATTCTAGTCTATTGATGTACATTTGTTGGTTAAGGGATCCACCAGATCACTAACCATGAGGGAAAGAAAAGCTTTTGTATTATCATTTATATTCTCTGAAAAACAGACAAAGATTCTGCTGTAATTCTACTGGAGTCTGTAAACCTATGAGCACCACTGTACCTGGAAAAAAAACAACACAAACGTACTTTTATCTCTTCGTTTCCATCCATTTTATGAACAGGTTTTGACTTGGTTGGACAGTGTGTGGGCACCAGGCCTTGTGTTTGCACCTACGTTGGATTAATTATGTATAAATCTCTCTATAGAAATGTGGATTCTGCAAAAAAAAAAAAAAAAACTCAGAGGACTGTATAAGCGTCTGATCGCTATAATTATCCTGAAGGAGGCACAGTGTCTCTGCACATCCACATCCCCTGGAATTCACAGAGGATGAAAAGGAGAATAAAAAAAAAAAACACTCAGCGAGGGGGAAACATGTGCAAGAATAATGCAACAGCAGCACCGAACACAAAGAAGGAACTTCTCTGGGCCTTTGTGAAATATTCATCTGTGTGGATCCTGGTGGGACGCCGGCCGGGGTTTTTTCGGCGCATGTGTCGGCCTTTTTTCCATCACAGACGAATAAGTCGATGGACAGAAACAAAGCCAGGACGGAGCGATCAATACACAGCAATCATGAAGAGCGGATGATAATCATGCTTTAAACAGACTGGGATGGTAATCAATGCCTGCGCTAATTGTGTTTGTGTTTTTGCCGCTTAGATTGACTTTACAATCAGCTGCCAAAATGAACTCAACGGAAAAAAATGAGTCAAATGAATCCTGTTGTTTGTTTTTTAATACGTGGTCCAAACTCGGCAAGAGGGAAAGAGAAAAGAAAAGAAAAGAAAAGAAAAGAAAAGAAAAGAAAAGAAAAGAAAAGAAAAGAATCTACAAGTGTAAAAATAAAAGTAGGCCAGTGAATATGAGGTAAAAGGTCATTAACACGAACTGAATGTAAAGGAAGGAGAAAGAAATGGGGCGGCCATAGTAGAGTGGGTCGTCCATTAACCAAAGGGTTGCCGGTTTGAAACCCACTCTGTCCTGGCAACGACACTTCACCCTCCTGCCTCCAGTGTCACTCACACTGATGTTTGAATGTTTGGTGGTGGGAGGGGCCACGCTTCTGTCACTCTGCCCCAGGACAACTGTGGTAACATATGTAGTTTACCACCACCAGAGCGAGCATGTGAGAGTGAATGAATAATGGATCAATAATGTAAAGCGCTGTAGAATTGTAATCCATTATTATTATCATTATTATAAATGAGGAGGAAAAACTTTTTATGGTGATCCGTGTTTTTCTACAAACAGTGACACCTCTCCTTACGCAATGAATTCATTCCAGAAGTGTTTTCGTACCGCAAATTTTTTCGTAAATAGTCGTATTTTACATGTAAAAGACCTGATTTGTTCCAAGGCCCCAAATACTACCCCCTAAACCCTTTAAAAATGATAAAAGTATATACATTTAGTATGAAATGTGGTAAAAGTAAAAGAAATGTATTAGTGTCAGTGGGTAAATGTGTCTTCACTGAATGAACATTAAACATTAAACCATTAAAATGAACGTGTGGGTCGTTTTCATACCAGACATGTGGGTCATTTTCATACCAGACATGTGGGTCATTTTCATCCCTCACATGTGGGTCATTTTCATACCAGACATGTGGGTCATTTTCATACCAGACATGTGGGTCGTTTTCATACCAGACATGTGGGTCATTTTCATACCAGACATGTGGGTCATTTTCATACCACACATGTGGGTCATTTTCATACCACACATGTGGGTCATTTTCATACCAGAAATGTGGGTCATTTTCATACCAGACATGTGGGTCATTGTCACACCACACATGTGGGTCATTGTCACACCACACATGTGGGTCATTTTCATACCACACATGTGGGTCATTTTCATACCAGACATGTGGGTCATTTTCATATCAGACATGTGGGTCATTTTCATACCAGACATGTGGGTCATTGTCACACCACACATGTGGGTCATTGTCACACCACACATGTGGGTCATTTTCATACCACACATGTGGGTCATTTTCATACCAGACATGTGGGTCATTTTCATATCAGACATGTGGGTCATTGTCACACCACACATGTGGGTCATTGTCACACCACACATGTGGGTCATTTTCATACCACACATGTGGGTCATTTTCATACCAGACATGTGGGTCATTTTCATACCAGACATGTGGGTCATTTTCATACCATTGTTTGTTTTGACACTTTTACCTTCAGATGTTTTGGTGGATGTAGATCCAGGGACGATTGTCTTTGAGGACTTTTCATGATCTTCCTGGGGTTTATGGGACGTGTGCTTTTTTGGGGTTCACACAGCTCATGGATATTTTTTCGGGGTGTTGTTTTTCGAGGGTTTGTGGGGTTCGCCGGCGTGTCTGTTGTTGGTGCTAGTGCAGTGATGGCTGCCGCCTCCTCCTCCTCCTCCTTTTTTTGTCGTGGGGGGGGGGCTCGCGGGGCAGCAGTGGCTCTGTCCTTTATGTGTGTATGGTTAGAACTCTGTGATGAATGAGGGTCAAAGGTCACCAAAAGCATCATGGGTAGCTCCCTCATAGCCAATGGGATGGTACGTACAGTAATGTACATAGTATTTATGTCTCAGGGGTTTCAGTTTCCTTTCGTAAATAGAATTTTCTTTGACATTCAGAGACATAAAATTGAGGTAAATGTTTTTCATTTCTTGGTTTATTCATTCACTGGGTCATTTGTAAGTAGAGGTACCACTGTACATACCAATGTTGTAATGTCAGATGTCGACTGAAAAGTTCTAAAACATGAGCTGTAGTGTTTATATCATAATCCTGTCTCTAAAACAGCACATTGGCAGATGTTCGGGACATGTGTTCAAACCCTGACGTCAGGACGCTCCGACAGGTTGGAACTGACCCCAAAACACGCCCACCTGGCGTATAATTCAAACTTTCCCGGGACTTCGGTTTCAACCTGAAGAAGAAGAAGAGAGAAGATGCCTCTCAAAACAGTCTGTCGTTTTAACTGTGAAGGAAAATATCAACTGTTTTCTTTTCCAGAAGACGTCCCAACCATAAAACATTCTCCTCGGCTGTCGTGCATTTTCATCTTGTCTTTCATTAAGTCAGACTCGGGGACCAACATGTACGGCTGTATATCAAACTTGGACATGTTTATAGCGCTGTAACGTAACATAACACACTAGTGATCCAAAATATTAACATGTTCCATTCCTGCCGCTTCAATAGTGAAAGAAATTTATATTAACACTGAAAAGCCCAGTCTGCCTCTCGCTCTGACCCCCCCCCCCCCCCCCCCCCCCCCGGAAGCCTCCACTGAGCTGACCAATCAGAGGCCAGCGAGATTGGTCAGAAGCCAAAACCAACCTGAACGCCTGAACGCTGGTATGAGATAAACTATGGATGTTTTAAACTGGAAATAATGCAAAGCTGTAGGTGCTGAAAACTCACACAATGAGTACGATAGGTCTGCTTTAAGGAAAAACCAGCAGAGAAAAAAGAAGGAAGTGAAGGAAGGAAACAAATGAAGAAATGAAAGAATGAAGGAAGGAAGGATGGGAGGAAAATGATCCAGGTAGGAAAGAAGAAGAGAAGGAAATGACCTGGAAGTAGAAAGGAAAAAAGGAAGAATAGAAAGGATGGAAGTACAGAAGGACACAGACCCCCCCTTAAGGACCCCTCCCCTTCACTCTATTTATACCATGTGACAGTAGTTGCTAAATTGGCCGGTGCGTTTAATGACACTGGGAATCTGGGAATCCAAAACTCCAGGTGACCTTTGGATCCATGTCATTACTTAAAATAAAATACAAATTTAAAACGGGAGAAAAGTCAGATTGAAAATACTGTGAAATATTAATAAAACAGCAAATAAAATCTGAAAATAACAAAAAAAACTGCTGGATTATGATCCAGTAAATGTAAAAAAGAAAAACTATTTGTCCTGAGGGGGAAAGGAGAACAATTAAAGAAATCTATTTTACAAAAATTTCCCACAAAATACACTAAGAAACAAAAACTACAGAGAAAAAATATACAAAACATGATAAAATTCACAAAAAATAACGCAAAAAAGTGATGAAAAATCCAAAACATTCAAAAACTGTTCTAAAATACAGAAACAGCACAAGAAGATGTGATTAAAACATCCTAAACATGATTAAAAATATGAATATATATGCAACATGTATATGTATGTTTATTCATTAACCTCACATTCACCCATTCACACACATTCAACAAAACAACCTGAAACAAAACTATTATAAACAACTGTTCCATTTAATTGCGGGAAAATATTTAATCAGATTAATCATGATGATGGATTAAACCATGTTAATGCGTTAATTTTGACATAATAATAAAATAATAATGGGCGTCCTCAAATGTCCCACAGCTGAGGCGTCCTCAAACGTCCCGCAGACAGACCACTGTTCGTGGTCTGGGAGTCATTTGTCGTCGGCTGTTGGACCATGTGGCGTCTGCGTTTGTGCTTCGACTCTGGGACAAAGATGAAGACGAAGACAGACGTGTAAAGACAGACGGTGTTTGACAGAGACAGACGGACAACCAGGAACGAGTGTTCACAAAAACTGAGGCGTCATTAGGACAACGACAGGTCAAGAATTTACACAAACATTTTATCACTGCTATTATTCACCTCATGAAGACGCTTGTAAAACATAGGCAGCATGGTGTTGTCACGGCAACACGTCCTCAGGTTACCACAGCTCAGTCCAAACTACCAATCCCATATAAACATGAGCAGAAGAGGAAATAAAACAGGATCTGAACCATAAGAGCACAGTAATAATAAATAATAATAATAATGGATTCATGAAAAAATAATAATCAAAAATACATAAATATCAATGAAATACCCCAAAACAATTATATAACCAACATGAGGGAAATAAAATGTGCAAAAATTCTCAAATTAATCTGAAAATGAAAAAAATATTTTTACATTTTGACATATTTACATATTAACTTTTTTTTTTTTTTTTTTTTTTTTTTTTTTTACAAAATAATGTAAAACAAAAATCTGGAAAATAATCTATAGCATGAATTAAAAATGTGCACATGCCCCCCCCCCCACACACACACACACACACACACTGATCACCACCAAACTTTTATCACTTGTTCCTTGTCAGTATTATTTCCTTAAAAGTTTAAACCATTACTGTAATTAACAAAAGGATGAAAAGTCAAGAAAAAATTCATAAATATATATAAATGAAAAAAAAATCAGCAAAATATTCAATAAAAATTTAACAGAATGAATGAAATATAAAATTATCAATGTAAAAAAACATTAAAATGAATTAAAAATTAACCAAAACTAAGCGTCATAGTTTTATTTTGACGTTCCTCGTTAGTTTCCTGCTTCTCCTCAGGTCACATGACACTTCGTTAACCCTCGCCGTTGCTTCCTGCCGTTCGGACGCTGAACGCTTCACGTCCTGCCGTTTGTTTCATTCTGTGGTTTTTAAATCCTCTGCGCTGACCTCAGGTCTGGACGCTTTCCGGCCCCTCCCTCCGTGACCTTTCACCTCCCAGGATGGACACCTGTTTCCTACTTCCTGTTATTGCAACGTTACACAGGAAGTGGCGCTTACAGAAAAAAAACAGTGAAAGGACACCGACACAGAAATACATTAAAAAGTAGAACAAAAACTGTATTTATCTTCATTTAATTCAGTTTTCAGGTCAAATGTGGATCAAATAAATACAAATCTTAATGTCTGTGTAAAATAGAATGATAATAATACATTTTTAAATTTTCTGTTCCTGAAAGCAAAAAGAAAAATACAGTTTAATTATCATTATTAAATGCACATCAACAGTAAGAGAAAAAAATAAGTTATATGTAAAACTGAGTATACTGTACAGGAATGAAAAGGAAATGACAGATCACTAATCACTATGAAAACACATTTTAGTGACCGTGACCTTTGACCTACATTCACCCACTTTTTATGGGATCGATTCTGGACTATTTCACATGTTCCCTGAAAATGTCGTGAAAATTAGTCTAGTAGCCGTCGTAGTTGTTTTGACAAAAATAAAACAACCCCCTCCCCAGGTTTGGGATAAAAAATTAACTGGTTAAAGATGGTTTTTCTTCTGTGGGTGTTTGTTTGTTTGTTTGTTTGTTTGTTTGTTTGTTTGTTTGCTCAGTTCGTCTCCACCTTCATGAATCTCAGCAGTTGAATCTTGAACAGTTTCCAGGAAAATCGATTCGTGTTTATCTGCTGATAAACGTTGGTGCTGAAGTCGACACTTTCCCATCGCCGCCCCGACCCGACGCCTTCACCAAGCGGACATTGGCATCGACCTTTGACCTCTGCACGTCGCAGTCAGCAGCTGGACGTTCGCCAACGCTGTCCTGTCACCGATACGAGGACGAAGGGGAACTGGAAAAGGAGTCACACGAACCAAAGGGACAACAGAAGGAACTACAGTGGATGAAAATGTGCAAAATGATCAATGAAGTGAAGAAAATATAAACAAACATAAACAAACAAAAGTTAAATTAAACAAAATGACAAACTAAATGGGCCTAAATAAAAAAACAAAAAATGAACAAATGAATCTTTAAAATGAAGAAAATAGACAACACAAACAAAAGTCAGTAAAATCATGATTAAAATGAAAAATATAAAAAAACATAAAACATTTTTGCTAAAATGAGAAACTAAATCAGCCTAAATAAAAACAAACTGAACTAGTATTCACAAAGTGTCTAATCTTTCTATGACAACCTGTTCTTGAATTAGAGACGGTAATGTGATTTTGACCTACATATATATATATATATGTGTGTGTGTGTGTGTGTGTGTGTGTGTGTGTGTGTGTGTGTAAATGATGAATTTCATCTTTAAAATTAATGAAAGAAAAAACTAAAATCATGAAACTGATCAATAACATGAAGGGAAAAAAAGAATAAACCAGTAAATAAAAGAAGCTAAAATAAATGAAAGTAATGAACATGAGCCATGAACCAAAGCGTGTGATTGGCCGGCCTTGTTTGTGGCTGCAGCAAAGGATTGTGGGTAGGCAGAGTGGAAGATGAAGAGGTTCAGGTTATTTATGTTCAAGGATGTTTTTATGAAAAGAGAAAAAAGAAAGAATGGAGCAAAAAAACAGGTTTTAAAGCAGAGAAAGAACATGATGTGAAGAGGAGGAGGAGGAGGAGGGGGCCGTGAGATGAAGAGGAGGAGGAGGTGGTGGTGAGGACGGGGAAGTGAGGAGCAGGAGGAAGAGAGGGGTAGAATATGTGGAGGAGGAAGAGGAAGAAAGGTGAAGAAGAGGAGGAGTGGATGGATGAGGAAGATGATGGAAAAGTGGAGGGGGAGGAAGAGGAGCCAGGAGGAGGAGGGGGGGGGGGGGTAAAAGGTGGAAGAGGAAGAAGAAAAGTAGGAGGATGATGAAGATGAAGAGTCCTCATTAGTGCAGAATGGGTGTGTTTAAGGACACTAGATGTGATCATTAACTCTGTGGATCAGACACTGATGTTTTCACCAAAGTGCAGAGGATGAAAGGGCTGATGGGTAAAAAAATAAATAAATAAACTGAAAGGGCTGATGGGTAAAAAAATAAATAAATAAACTGAAAGGGCTGATGGGTAAAAAAATAAATAAATAAAAGGCTTCTGTCGTTTGTTTTTGTTCCTCAGACACAAAGAGACGCTGACGAATGAAACGAAAAGCGCGACTTAAAGAAGCGAGAAACTGAAAACACGCTCGCATTCATGAGATGTAGCAAAAAAAAAGCAAAGTAACATTGGATTACACTTGAACGCTTCATAGTTAATTCACACATTTGACTTAAAAGCGTTCTTCTGTTCACAGATTAATGTGAAAATACTCATTAGTTCAGGGTTTTTTGTGAAAACTGCATCAAATCAATTTAAAAAAAAGATATTTTTATCCCAGGTCCAAATTCTTTCATATTTAAATCCACGAAAGAAACTAAAAACAGATGAACTGATTTCATGTTGGACAGACTCCCTCTAGTGGAAACACAGGGTATAACAGCAAGGAGGAGCTAGCGGTTAGCATGCTAACGAAACACAAAAGTCAGTACAAAATTCAATAACATGAACAAAATAATTAATAAAATTTACCCAAAAGCGAACAAATATGATCATAATGAGTTTTAAAAATACAATTCATGAATAAAAATAAAATAAAGAACACAAACAAACCGGAACTGTTCAAAATGATCTATAAAATAAATGTTTAGTCAATAAAATAATCAAATGAAATCAAATAATCTACAAAAAATAGCAAAAGTTGTCATATCAATGTTTAAAATGCACAAAAATAATAAAATAATCAATAAAAATTGACAAAAATAGTTAATAAAATGGTCCTAAAGGAACCAAAAATAATTACAATAATTTTTAACAGGTGAACAGTGTGAATAAAATAACAAAATAATGGACAAAAACAAACTGTTGAAAATTATCTCTAAAATAAATTTTAAAAAAGGTCAATAAAATAACCCAAAACTCAGAAAAGCTACAAAAAAATAACAAAAATGATCATCTTAATCTTTGAAATGGACACAAATATAGTAAGAAAGTACAAATAAAATGAACAGATATTGATTAATACATAATAATAAATCAAAATTCTATATAAAATCAGAAAGGACTCTTGGAAAAGCTACACTTTACATGGTGTCTTTGAACGCAGCATGATGAGTATCTCCATCAGGAGTTAATGGAGGATTTATTCGCCTGTCGCTTCACAGACGGACGTAAAAGAGGTGAAAGAGATAAAGCAGAGAGTAGGAGGAAGATGACAGAGGAGGAGAAAAATAACACTGAGTCCCAGGGGTCAGCGTCGCCATGGAAACAGAGCTGCAGCATCCAAAGGAGATTGGACGGGATGAGGCGCCTGCACGTGGTCACGTGGTCAGACGCCGCAGGTTTTCAGGTTCCATGTGTGAACACAAAAGAGGACTTAGTAGGACCTGGACCAGGAAAACCAGGACCTTCACCACGTAGATGAAGACCTGAACCAGGAGGAACAGGACCTGGACCAGAGAGACAAAGACCTGGATCAAGAAGACCAGGACCTAGACAACAAAGATGAAGACCTGAACCAGGAAGACCAGGACCTCGACCATATAAACAAAGACCTGGAGCAGGAAGACCAGGGCCTGGAGCCGGAAGAACATGACGTAGATCAGGGAGAGGAGGACCTGGATCACAGAGATGAAGACCTGGACCAGAAGGAACAGAACTGCAAAGACCAGAAGCACAAAGACCAGGACCACAGAGTCGAACACCTGGACTGGTACCAGGAAGACCAGAACCAGGAAAGGAAAAATGAAAGAATAAGCACAAAGTCATTCAATTAAAGTAATATTATTTTGACATAAGAACCTTGAAGGATACATATAAAGACTCTAGGTCAAAGGTCAAGGTCAGAATAAAGGCTAAAATACTATTTTGGATATAACTTTTGAATTATTCATCTTACAGGCGTCCAATGAGCACCATAGTACTGGTATTTCAATTCTGCATATTGTGTGTATAGATTTTGACCTCCCGTTAGCCCAAGAGGTCAGAGGTCACCGGGTCAATACCTAAAAAAATAAAATGGACTGTAACAGAAAAACCAGTGAAAGTAGAGACTTAGTTATTATTATTATTGACAGATAGTAAACCTGACATAGGCTTCAAAATGATGATGACCTTTGACCTTGAGCATCCTATAAAAATCAAACCCATAGTCTCAGGTTTTGAGAAGCAGGTGTCTATTAAGAGCTAAAACATTTGTCAGGGGCGAGGGTTGTTGACCCTGGCAACACTTTTTGTGGCTTTTTTAATGTGACATAAATGAAGCTAACGTTGGTTCATGATGTTCCTTTAGTGGTTCCTGTCTGTGTCATATTCAGATGGTTCTATGTGGTCCATGTGGTTCTGGTCTTAGCGCACCCAGTGCATGGTTCTGATCATCTTCTTCTTCTTGTGCTCCACAGGCCAAGCTCATCGTCCCCAACAGCACGGCGGGGCTCATCATCGGAAAAGGCGGAGCTACAGTCAAGGCGGTGATGGAGCAGTCTGGGGCGTGGGTGCAGCTTTCCCAGAAGCCCGAGGGCATCAATCTGCAGGAGCGCGTGGTCACCATCAGCGGCGAGCCCGAGCAGAACCGCAAAGCTGTGGAGATCATTGTCCAGAAGATCCAGGAGGACCCGCAGAGCTCCTCCTGCCTAAACATTTCCTACTCCAACATCACGGGGCCCGTCGCCAACTCCAACCCCACCGGATCCCCGTACGCCAACTCAACCGAGGTCATGCCAGCTGCCGCTGCCGCCGCCGCTGCCACCGCCTCGTCCCTGCTGGGCCAGGCCGGGCTGGCGGGAGTGGGGGCTTTCCCCACCACCATGTCCAGCCTCTCGGGGAACGACCTCCTGGCCATCACCTCCGCCCTCAACACCCTAGCGAGCTACGGCTACAACACCAACTCCCTCGGCCTGGGGCTCAACCCTGCTGCCGCCTCAGGGGTGTTAGCTGCTGTTGCAGCTAACGCCAACCCCGCAGCGGCCGCTGCGGCTAACCTATTAGCATCCTATGCCAGTGATGCATCCACCAGCGCAGCTCACCCAGCAGCCGGCCTCGGGGGATTCTCCTTGGGGTCACTGGCCGCCGCCACAGGAGCCACCAACGGCTACCTGAGTGCCGCGTCGCCTCTGGTGGCGTCGTCTCTACTTGCCACGGAAAAGCTTGCGGAAGGAGCAAAGGAAGTGGTGGAGATCGCCGTCCCGGAAAACCTGGTGGGTGCCATCTTGGGGAAAGGCGGGAAGACGTTAGTGGAGTACCAGGAGCTGACCGGCGCCCGGATCCAGATCTCCAAGAAAGGCGAGTTCATCCCCGGAACCCGGAACAGGAAGGTGACCATCACGGGTTCGCAGGCCGCCACGCAGGCCGCACAGTACCTGATCAGCCAGCGAATCACCTACGAGCAGGGGGTACGCGCCACCAACCCACAGAAGGTGGGCTAAACCTGACAGCTAATGAGAAACGAGGAGGAAAAAGAAGTGGGGGCTTGGGGGAGGAGTTTAAAAAATAGTAAAAGTGCGAATAATGGAAGAAGGAGAGAAGAGCAAGAATGTCGGAAGGAATCGTTTTCTTCTGCGTGTTTTCAGTATTCTCTATTAAAAAAAAATATCCTGACGCGAAGCAAAAATTTGCTAATGAGAAGACGAGGAGGGAGAGGAGTGAGATATCACGCTGAAAAACCAAGAAAAAAATGTGTAAAATGTAAATAAGGTTTTATTACTTAACGTCTTGACCTTTGGGGATTTTTTATTGTTTGTTTCTTTTTTTCGTTCTGTTGGTTGTTTCGTGTAATTGTGTGGACAAAACGCTGAATGCCATGTCGACAGGCTGTGACGCCTCAGAGGCTACAGGAAGCAGGGGGAGGGGGTGGGGGGCTGGGTTTAGACGGGGGCTCCTTCTTCCCCCCTTGGTGGAAACACCCCTGGCCCCTCCCTCCCCCTGCAGCCCACAACCCGTCACCCTCCTGTGGGGTTTTTGTTTTTTCTTCTCGTTTTTTTGTCCCCGCCCCCTCCCCCCACACACACACACCCCTTACCCCCCCCCACCCCCCCAAAAAAAGCCCCCGTCACTACTTGCCCCGCCCCCTCAGTCCTTTTACAAAGGTTTTATAATGAGTAAGACTGCAAACTTCAGCCTGGTGTGCGACAGAAGAAACACCCTGCCCACTCCACCCCAACACCAATTATTATTATTATTATTATTATTATTATTATTATTATGATCAAACCACCCCTCCCCCCTCCCTGAAGTGAAACTGGGTGAGATCCAGCTGGGGGTTTCTTCTGTCGTTGACACCCCTCCCTCCCCCTTTCCCCCTTCCTATAAGCCCCTGTGATGTATCCCACAAGCAGTGCAGCGCCGCAGGGGTGTTACAGCACGTACCCCCCCTCCCCCGCCGTCGATACCCCCCCACCCTTACTCCCCCACCCCCACCCTGTACGCGGCTGTAGTTTTTAAAGATAGGATGCCGAGGCGCACGCTGATGACCTCATGTAGTGTCGAACAAGAAAAGACAAGAGTGATACTGTGCAATCTGCGGCAAAACACACCAGATCTTTGCAGGATCTTATTAATGTCTCTAATGTCATTATTATTATGGTAGAATCATCACCATCGTCGTTATTTATTAATGAATTCACCCATTGCGATCTCAGTTGTTCTTCGTTTATTTTTTTAATCTGTGAATTCAGGTTGACATGAATGTAAATGAGACTTTTTTTATTTAAGTGGATTGAAGATGAATAGTAATGTCACATAGTGTAATATATGTCTTATTTAAGTCCAGTAAGAGAAAAAAAAGGCCGCCCCAGGCATTAAGATAATTACAGTGAAGGATCATCTAATATATCCAGTCAAAGAGCAGAACAGGGAAACGCACTCACGCACAGACACACTGAACTCAAACACTACCATGTCATATCTGGTGCTAGAAAAAGGGAATCCACCATATCTACCAACGACACCGACAGCAGCCAAACCTCCAGATCTGCAGGAAAATATCAACCCCTTTTCCACCAACATTCCCAGGAACTTACTTTTACTGGAAACATAATTCAAATAAAGTCCATTTCAGTTTCGAACAAAAGTGCTGAACGAACGTGACAGGCAGATTATTATTATTACAACATGCTCGTTATCATTGTTAGCTTACTTTTTCTTTTTCACAAACCATCACAATGCAAATTTAGTGAATTGTGTAGAAACAGAATAAACATGTTTGCAGATGACACTGGATTAAACATACAAGTGTGGAAAATTGTTTTTGGACACCTTTAATATTTTACACAATATCAAATATTATCATGAAAGACCGAGACAAACAAACGCAACCACTGTTTTTGGTTTATTATGCGATGGCCGAGAAAACATAAATACATTCCGCTGAATTGTTGACAGTTTCAACATGTCGTGTCTTGGATGTGTTTCAGTATTGGAAGTATATGGAAAAACAACAGTTTTGGCAAAACCTTTGTTTTTTAGTTTTCACGCTGGCAAGAGGTAGTTGTTTTGGGGGGGTAGCGCAAATGGTATATTATGCAAAACTGCAACCGAAAGATCTTTTTTCCTAACTACAGTCAAGTGGATTTTAAAAACTGATGTTGACAGAAGAAGAGTTTTAATAACAGAAATATAATGAAGTATGTGTGGACACACCAGAAAACCAGTAGGAAATAGAAGGGTAATATATAATAACAATAATGAATATATCTGTAAAACAACATGATATATATGTTCGTTGCCCTGTTTATGAAATGGCTTATGTCATCTCGCCATAATAAAGAAACAAATCATGGCATTTCTAATGGAAATAGAAAAAACAACATTACACACTTCTGTTTTTTCAACATTAAGTAAATGTCGGTACAGTTTTGTGCAGATGTCCAATGGAAAAGCCACTATTGTCTTGGTGAATCATCCAGTCTTGACCTTGACAGAACAGAGCATGTGTAGAATTTAGCTTCACAGAACAGAACTATGTTTGACAGAGTTCAACAACTGAAGACTGAACCTAAATGAAATATCTTTTAAATGTAGGGGGTGTCCAAAAACTGTCTTCCACCACTGTATCTTCCACCATATTTTCACTAGTATCGGCTCGTGTTTCCATTGCAAAAAAGACCTGGTACCACGGTATCCAGTACTAGATTTTTGTTTTCGCCTCCCCTGAGGTTTCCAGTGATACTACAAGGTGACGTATAAACTGCAGACGCTGATTGCTCAGACAGTTGTCTCTATGATCTGCCGCTTTACCAAATACAGATGTGGAAGTTGACAGTAAATATATCGGTACATTAATGCACATGATGACAGCCCATAATACTACACTATGGTCGGTCCAGAAGATTCTTTGGTGGATGACGTAAAAATTCAGATGAGACAACATGAAACAAGTGAGTTTGTCTACAAGTCCCTGAACAGACAAGTGATGCGCCGCTATGTTGACCAAGTACTGTAAAGTCAGTACTATCACTATGACGACCAGGTACTGTAAAGTCAGTACTGTCATGGAATGGAAATGCTACTGAGTCGAGCCGGTACTAGTGGAAATGCAGCACAAGTGTGGAACGCTGCCAATGTGTTCCGCCAATAAATGTCCTGTCTTCATACAGCCCCGCCACCGAGGATTCTGGGAATCTGTAAAGTCCAACCCCCACTTTACGAAGAGGGAAAAGTTTGCGCAGCTCTTCAAACTTCCAGGTGAAGTTCCTTTTGGTGGAAAAGGGTTGTGATGTGAGCCGGGTCAGACCACAGGCTGCAGGGCAGGGTTCAAACCGCTCCATCCCATCTGGTTTTCACACTTTTCTCACGCTACGATGCTCTGTCGTCAAAAAATTTCTGGACTAACGGGTATGAATAATGGAGTGGAAGTGAACCTGGGATGAAGCGCTGCTGCCGCTCAGCCTGTGGTTTCACCCAAAACAAACAAAAACATAACAGAGAAGGAAAACCGAGCCACAGACTAGATGAAGCAAAAGCACTTAAAGCATTGTACTACTGACAAATGACGAGCGAGAGGTAACACTGAATGTTTTGGTCCAGGGTCGACCGCTGAATCTGCCTCCGCCGCGACTAGAGGGACTATTTTCAGGCAGCGTTCATATCAGTAAAGCAGATAAACGGCCTCAACGAGTGAGCAAAACGAGCGACCGTCTGACCGATGGCCTCCCGATGAGGTCGACGGTCAGACACGAGGGGTTTCCGAAACATACCGCCAGGGGACTCCAGTTCGTTTCTGCCTCTGGTCTCCCATGGCAACAGGTTTTCTGCCCACGGAGGCTGCTGAAGATGCTGTTGTTTAATTTTGTTCTTGTTAAATTTTTTTTTCCTCTTCTGTTTGTGTGATTTTTGTTGTTGTTTTTGTTATTTTCTGTTTTGTTGTTTTGGTTTGTTTTTTTTTTACAATCGGAGTACACTGAATTTCTTTGTTTTTGTTTAGTTTTTGTGTCTTAATGCACTGTGAAGCGAGGGAGCGGTTCTCTCGGGCCTATGAGGTCAGGGATGTGTGATGCAGACAGCATTGTGACTGGATGGTTTCTGTATGGCAGGGAAAAAACAAACACATATATGAAATATATGTAGAATGCATATGAAGAACTTCACCACAGATCGATGTCTATCTGACGTACAAACAACAAAAAAAAGGAGGAGAAAGAGACTAGGTCGATGAAGAGGATCAATCAAATGAGTTGAGATCAATCTACTTAACTGTTGGGCTTCTTACTTTTAATTTACATTTTTTTTATATACATATAAAAATCAGGAATCGAGGGCAGGATGTCGGGTGAGTGTTAGGTGTCCAGTAGCAGATTAAAAAAGACTGGAAATAAGTCCAAATTTATCGCAGCTGTTTCTTTTTCATAAATTGACGTAAATGTTTGCTGTGTATCCAGAAAAAAACAAAAGGGCAGATCCCTGGATTGGACAGGGAACATAACATAGAACATATGAAAAAAATAATTAAAAAATGAGGAGGGGGTGCATTTGATATTTGATATTTTGATATGATCCATCTGACATGTCAAAAGATTCAAAACACACAATAAAAAAAAAAAAAACAGGCAAATCTGACCCGAAAATCCTCTAGGAATGTGTCACTCTCTGTTGGAGCGCCAGTGAGGGTTTATCTCCACGTCTTGGTAAGGAGGCTTCTTTACTCCCATCTAACACCATCCACTCTCCTCACCCTCCCTCCACCCGTCCTCAGTCCTCCAGTTGCACTCCCATTCCTAACACCCCCCCTCTCCTCCGACCACATCGCTCCATGGGTGACTATGTCTGGTGTTTTTCTACGATCAATGCATGTCTGCTGCTTGCCCTGACAAACACAGATGATGATGATGATGATTCTTTACTAGTGCTGTTACTATGACGACCACCACCACTACCAACCAGGCTTTTGTGGGTTTTTTCTCTTTTTTTTCCCCCCCCTTGTGGTCGTGTGCGACTCAGTAGAACGACCCAACGCCCGCCCTACAGGGGGCGCCAACGACAAAGTACTTTTATTGTTTTTGGTTGGGCTTGACGATCCCAGGAAGAACAGGTTGATTTAGATTTTAGTTGAAGGTAGAAGTCGCACATTTGAACTGGATTCGGCTTCATTTGGTTTGTTTGTTTGTTTGGTAGATGTTCTGAAGGTGATGACGTGCGCTGAACTCCGCTGTGTTGCTGGATTTGAGAAAAGAAAACCAAGCATTTTCCAGTGTTTTTTGCGATTAACTGAGGGACAGCGTTGTGGATTAACAATTCAATGAAGTGAACTGTTGTTTATCAGGGTGAAACTGGATGATAGTTGGACAGAAATAGCAACATGATAATTTTCTAAGTGTCCAGTTATTCCCTTTTCCTGTTAAAAGATGGAGAGAGTTGGAATCGTGGGTGAAAGTTTGAGAAATGTGGGGATTCATGGTCAGAAAATGCAGGCACCGTGAACATTTCAGAGACATTCACAGTGTCTTTAACTGTAAAATGTGCATGAGAATATTCACAAAATTAACCCCAACTACTAAAGACAGACTTTATTTTCTAACTGCTGCTAAACTCTTACTGTGCTGCGAGATTTTAGTGAGAAAATTAACAGATAACATTTTACAGTCATGTGTTGGATTCATTTGGAAGCATTTTCTAGTGTTTTTTTGAGCATTTTAGGAGCAGGAACTGGATTAAAAATATTTGTATATAAACGTCCAGTTATTTCATTACAGTTAAAACCTGGAAAGAGTTTTAGCTGTGAGTGAAAGGTTTGGGAAATTTGATGGAATTTTGTGTTTTTCAGCAGTTCTTTATGGTCAGAAAATGCACATTTTCAAAACACTCAAGGCATATTTAACAGTAAAATATACATATGCATGAGCGAACATGAACAAAACCATCCCAAATTACTAAAGGAAATTAACAATAACTTGTAAGGTCAAGTGTTGGATTCATTTGGAAGTGTTTTGTAGTGTATTTTTGGCTTTTCAGAGCATTTTCTGAACTTTTTTAGGGTTAAATTGAGGATAAAAATATGTTTTGATCGTATTATAAGCATCCAGTTGGAAAGAGTTTTAGTCGTTGGTGAAAGTTTTCGAAAACCTGATGGAATTGTGTGGGTTTCTTCAGTTCTTTACGGTAGAAAATGCAACATTTTAAAGTGTATTTAACAGTAAAATATTCCAACATCGACACGTGCATGAGCGACCGTGAACAAAACAAAGCTAAATCGCAAAGGTGCGGCTTTTATTTTCTACTTTTCTTCAGGATGCGTCAAAAGTGCGTTTTCAGCAGAAGTAGCTCATTATTAGGTGAAAGGGGAAAAAAAGAAAAACTGGACCGACTTGTTTCATCTCATCAGTTTTAACGACAGAAAAAGCTACTTTTCTTTCGTCTTTTTACACAGTGGCTGATTTCCTTTAGTTATCGTACTGTTCTCGGATGGAGATAAAATGTGACGAGTACTGGAAGCAATACACGTAGTGGCATATGGTGGCGTCCTGTGTCTGCCGTAGGAGCTTCTGACTTTAGACCTTTCCATAGGTTTACACCGGGCAAATTTTTTATTTTTAATTTTTGTTTAATTTGTGGAAAATGCTGCTATTTAATAATAACTGATGTACTAAAAATACAAGGTTAAATAAAAACATATCGAATCTGTCCTTTAGCTGCAGATGCTAGTCTCGAGTGGCAGTGTAATACATGCTCTGTTATAAGCTGATGATAAGTTCATAATAATAACAGTAATAATAATAATAATAATAATAGTATAATTCTAACCTGAACAACTTAAACTTGTGCCAAAATAGGTCTTTACAGAGTTGAAGCTGTAAATGTGTTGATTTAAAACCACATTAGATAAGAGAAGACATACTTTTATATTAAGAAAATGTGAAAAGTGCCAAATGAACCATATTTATAACTCACATAGGAAATGGGAATATTCCCCCGTGACAGTTTTTATTAAGAACCTGTTAGCGTTAACGGACAAAAGCGCCTCAGTATAGCAGTTTGTTTAAGCCCTCTTTGTTCCTGCCACAAGAGGAGGGAAGCGCCATGTTTTAGCCATGTGTTAGCCAGTCCTCTGGGAAACAAAAACGAAACTGCACTTCCCAGAATGCAACAGCACTATGACTCTGGGGGCTTAGAGGAATCAACATAGCGATAGGTTAGCATAACGATGCTAAAAAAAACAATGTGACTAGATAGCGTTCTTAAATACAGCCTTTTATAGTTACGATGAAAATGTATTTTGTGGAAATAGATGTTATCTTTTTTGCACGTCTATATTGCATGATATCCAAGTGAAGCGTGGACAAAAACAAAAAACAAAAAAAGAGAAAAAAACCTGGAAAAAAAAATCTTAAGAAGTTAAGAAAACAAACAAAAAGTGACAAAAAAAATCCAAAAAATTAGGCAGTGTGTGTCGTTCAATTTTCGGAGACGAATATTTTGCATGCCGATAAGGGTAGGGCATTTGGATATTGTTTTTTTTTTTCCAAAAACACGTTCAGACGTTGTTTGTTTGTTTTCATGTTATTTTGTCTAAAATCATCCTCAAAGGGAAACGAACAAAAAAAACATTTCTTTTTCCGAACAAACCTAAGACTATTTTACTACTACTTGCTATGAGCGAGCTTGTACTAAAAGTTACTGTCTAACTTTAGAACAATAAATAAGTATGAGTTGCGTTTCCATGGTGACTGATGTCCATGAATGTACTCACCTCTGCATACGTTTGCATATCACTCCTCGAAAACCATTGACGTGCACTAGAAGCTTCCGTGTGTTTTTCGCTGTGTTTTTGTACTCTAACATTACTAACCCTCGACCCTTCTTTGCTGTGTCGAATTCTCAGTAGTTGTTTGTCCTTTTAAACCCCCTACCCCCCCACCCCCTTTTTATCCCCCACCCCACCCACTCCCACCCAGCTCCACCCCTGGCTTTGGCTCATGTTGTTGATATGCACCTTAACTGACCTCAGATTTGACACATCGAAGGAGCGTCTGTGACCCCGCCCACTGTGTTTCAACAGGAGAGAGGAGATTCAGAGGTGTCCCCCCCCCCCCCCCCCCCCCCCCCATGCCCCCACCGTCCGTCTGCATCGTCCTCGCCGTCGGGGGCATCTCTGCAGAATCTGGGACAGCTTGGCACTGAGCTGTGCCAGTGTGTTTTCACTCTGGTCCTGGTGTCTATCCTGAAACCCCCCCCCCATACACACACACACACCCAGGCCCAACCCCCCAAGCCCCCACCCCTCCACACTGCTTTCACTTCACTCAAAACCATTGGCTTTAACCAAATCTGCGCCACTTTATAATAAGACAAACAAAAAACAAAGAGTATTCGACTTAAAATATGATAAATTCTACATGTTACTGAATATTTTATACAAAAGTATTAATGAATTATTGGAATTTAACTCTTCCAAGTCTGTAACATAAATTTTCTTTTTTACTGTATCTGCTCATAATCAGTTAATCACATAATATTCAAAGTGTCACATCAAAATGTGCAGAACTGTTTCAGCTGTTTCAGAATTAACACAGCATCCTGAAGATGAACATTTACGATTCCAAATTTAAATAAAAAAAACTACCTATCATACGAAGACACACTTTTATTACGAGTGAATGGAAATTTGAAGATTTGATTTACACAAAAAGTATTGTAACATATATATATAAAAAAAAGACAAATGTTTGAATGCTTCTTTCTCAAATTATCAAATGTATGAGTTTAGGTAATAAATACTGTGAATAATTAATAATTAGACGGTGACCGTGTTTCCATGGTAACTATGGAGCTTCTGAACCTCCAAATGTATGTGATGACCGTGAAAAGATGAAGAACTGTTCCACCAATTATTGACATGGAGACAATTAAAGGATCAATCACATTAAACATGGGGTCCGTTTCACCAAGCAGGTTTAATGACACCCCCCCCCCCCATCGCCCCCAAATAAAAAACAAACTTATTTCAGGGGTTAACATACTCAGAGTTTTCATTTTAAACCTGCTTTGTGAAACAGGGTAGATTATTTTGGGTTTGTAAACGTAACAATAAGCTCTTTTTGCTCCTATTGTAAAGTGGTTTCCACCTCCGTCTCTCCTCCTCTCTCCTTCCAGCCTCATTTGGCTGTGTTGTCATGGTTACCCAAATGACCCGCTCCTTCTGAAATCCACACCCCCTCCCCTTGCTCCTCCCTCTCTTTTCCCGTCTGCTCCTTGCGACTCATTTTGCACTAAAAACTGTGCTGTTACTGTGCATGGCAGGCCAGGCCCAGGTGGGGTTAAGGGGTGGGGTTAAGGGTGAGGGTTAGGGTTTGGTCCGTGTGCAGGACTACTGTAGATGTGTACTATTACTGTAGCGTAGCTTGTGTATTTAGCGGTGCATGCTCCTCTTCTTTCTGTCTGCTTTTCCAGGCTGTTGGTGTCTGTGTTGCGACGTAGCCGGCGAATCATGTGTTTATGATTTATTTCGTTGATTTATTTATTTCTCTGTGATGTGTAGAGGAATGCAAACTACCCCCCCCACACACACACACACACACTCCCCCACACCACCACTCCACCCCACTCGCCCAGGTGGGTAAAGTGGACTCATGGCTAATCAGTGGGTGTGTGGTTCTTCTCAGCTGCCCTCAGAACTTTGCTTTTACCCCCCCCCCCCCCCACCACCACCACCACCACCACCTCCCCCCCTCTCCCCTCTCCCCTCTCCCATCCACCTCACCCACAGCCACCCACACCCACCATCGAACCCTTCAGCAGATACTCTGGAACCCCCCCCCCCCCCACCACTACCACCCCTTCCTGCCCTGGACTCGGGGCCCCATCGAAGCACCAGCAACTGTAGACTCTGCATTTGTCATATCACTGTTTTTTCTCTGTTCCTTCTTCTTGTTCTCTGTGGATTAATTTTTTTTTATTTGTTATTTTTTCCTGGTTTTTGATTTGTACTGTATGCTCTTGTCTAACCTTAGACCAGTTATAACAACAACAAATGCCATTTCTGTGTGTAGCCTGTTTACCCCTTCCCTCCCTTCTTTCTCTTTACACACACACACACACACACACACACACACACACACACACACACACTCTTCCATGCTCTCTTTTTTGCACTTTCACTGCCCACTCTTCCTCTTCCTCCTCCTCCTCCTCCTCTTCGCCCCAAACATACACCCACTCTTTCCTCCTCCGCCCGCCTCCCACGAGTTTCTTCTCTTCTTTCGAGTGCCAAAATAGAAACAAACAAACAAAAAAAAGACAGCAACAACAACAACAACAACAACAACAAACTACTACCATTCCAAGCGTTTCTTTGAGTTGTTCTTGTGTGTCGGACATCCATCCTGGAAGCACCCATGAAGCCAGCATGCTCCGCCCTCATAACATGATGTCGCTCATATGACGCCTCAACTGAACAGCACCTTTTTGCCCCACCCCCCACCCCCCACCACCACTTCCTCTTCCTCCTACCCCCAACCCCACACAGAGCTAAACCCCCACCACCCACCCCCAACCCCCAACCAGGATTAACCCTCTGCAGGTTGGCTACCTACTGCTCCGCCTCTCAACCTAAAGCTCCGCCCACCGCTCATGCCAGCTGCTTTTTTCTAATTCTGTCATCTCTTCAGCCTGTGGGACTTCATTGATTGTGTGCCATAGTGTTGGGGGCACCTTTCATTCCCCCCCCTCCCCCTCCCCTCCTTGTTGAGCCACATTTTATAATAACGGTGCATTTTGTAATAAATGTCCAAAATGTCCTAACTTTTTAAAGTTTTTCATTTTGTGGTAAAACTGTCCCAACGTATCTTGTAATACATTTTTGCCGCATGATATAATAAATTATTACCAGTGCTGTCAAATTATTAACATTTCTAATCAGATTAATCACAGGTTTGCTTTGGATTCATTCAAAATAATTGTGATTAAATGTTACATTTTGAATTTCATTTTGTAAAAGCAAACAGACTCAAGAAAGAAGGGAATATATCTGCACTGAACATGTTTATTGTAAGCTAAGCGACGCATTAGCTTAGTTCTAGCATTAGCCTAGTGCTAGCATTAGCAGAATCCCCAACTAATGTTTCATGTTAATATATTTTAATCTGGAAGTGCTTCAGTGAAAAGAAAACTGTCAAAACACTTTGTGGGTCAACTGTTCTGTCCCTGTTTTTTTTTATGCTCAAATTTCCCACAACAAAAATACACTAAGAAATGCAAAAAATGTGGAGAAAAAAATTTACGTAACATTCTAAAATTCCCCCAGAAACAAAAAAGTGACTAAATATTCTAAACATTCTAAACTCGTCTAAGATACACACAAAAAAACACCCAAAAATTTTATAAAATATGCAAAACATATGCAAAAATATGACTATATATGCAATTAACATCTTTATTCAACACTAATAATAATCTCAGTTGATTTTGACAGCAGTAATTATTAATTTTTTTATTAATTTTTTCTCAAATGTAAATGCTTCTTACATAACGCGGCAAAATGCACTGGGGCGGTTTATAACGAAAAGAAAAAGGTGACGTCATTTTGGACATTTGTTAAAAAAAATGCATCGTTATTATGAAACGTTTTCAACTTTTTCCTCTTCTTTTCCACTTCTCTTGTTCTCGCTCCATTTGATTTTTATATCAATGGGAAAGATTAAAAATAAATCCTTTTTTTTTCTTCTAACAATGATTTTTTTTGGTTTACCATTAAAAAAAACACGCACGCCAACACATGGGAGTATTTTTTTAACGCACCGTCCGTCAGCTGCGCAGCCATCTGTCCTTTTACAACTTTTTTGAACTTTCACCTCCCTTCATGAACTTTATTGACCTTCCTCCTCCTCCTCCTCCTCCTTTTTACCTCCCCTCTGTGTTCATCCAACTGTTTTTTGGACGATAACTCTCCATTCCACCCCCACCCCCCCCCCCAAAAAAAAAACAACAACAAAAAAACCTTCTCTTTTCTTGAGACTGTGCAATGCTAGCTGATACGATTGGATTTTTTGTTTGTTTGTTTGTTCATTGCTTATCATTGGGGACGAGATTCTCTGAGATAATATAATAAAAGAAAAAGAACAAAAAAAATGTGAAGAAAAAAAAAAACAACAAAAAAATGAAATGCAGACAAACAAAAAAAGAGAAAAAACACTAAACTGTTTCTCCACGATTTCATTTTATTTCTCTCTCATTGTAAATATTTTGTCAGATTTTCTTTTGTTTGTTTGTTTTATTTTTTTTTCTCCGAGCTGTAAAGAGAGAAGTGTTTTGAGCCGAACGGGGCCGGCAGCATAAAGACGAAGTGTTGGACATGGCGGTAGATTTTCCATTTTTCATTCTGTGTATCTGATAGTTAGGTCTGCCTGTATAATGGGCTAATGCTAATGCTAGTGCTAATGCTAGTTCTACTGTGTTTGAACCTGTGCTGTTGTTCTTAGTGTTGATTTACCTACTGTATTGGCTGTTTTAGCTTCCGTGTCGGCTAGCTAAACTCTTTTTAGATATCTGTGCTCACCACCTTAAATAATACTAACCTTCAGAAACGTAGTAGCCCGACATTCTCAACGTGTAGGCTTGTTTTTCGTGCATTCGTTGAAGTTTTCCTGACAGTGACTCGTCGTAAGTAGCGCTTTTTAGTATCTTTTATCATCAAGCCATAGCTGTTACAAAAAAAAAATATTAAAAAATAATAATAATGCTTGATTAATGTTTAGAAACATATCATCGTGGAAAAACAACTCAGCTCCCTCCAGGTTTTTTTTGTTTTATTTGTTGTTTTGTTTTTTGTTTTTTGTTTTTTACAATAAATGAATGAATGAATAAATAAATAACGCCGTCTCCTAGGCAACCGGACCAGGAAGCTGAGCTGCTATAACTTTTGTGCAATACAGTCCTAGTTTACATGACATAGATAGTTTATAGAAGCTCTGCGGGTCGACGGATTCGCTGCCGCAGAAGGGGAATATAAAAAAATAAAATAAAAAAAAATTTAAACCCGTATTTCCACCTCTCAACATCCCAGACATTTTGAAAGTATTAAAAAATATCGTGAGATTATCTTCTCCCACCATTTCATCGCATTTTGCTCTGAGCTCCACTTTTGATTTTATGCTGCCCGCCCCATCGCCCTGACAACACCACATGAGCTATTTATTTCTCAAGACTATTATTATTATTATATTATTATTACTATTATTATTATTATACTATTAATAAATAACAACAACGCAACAAGAAGAAGAAAAAAAAAGGGAACGACTGGAAAAAAGGTGGATTAATATTATTGTTTTTTTATTTTATTTTATTTTTTTAGTATTTTAGTGGTTGCTTTTTAACAACATTCATTAACTGACTTAAAGAGTATTGAATATTTAATGTAATTGTAGCATTGTGTTTGTAAAGAGAAAAAAAACCTAGTGAGTTGTGTTTCTTGACTTGTGGATTACCAGTGAAGTGGGCAATCTAGTGCTAATATATATGAGGTCTTTTTTTAAGGATTCTTATTTTGCAACAGCAACAGCAGTCATTATAAATGTTCATTTTAGCATCACCTGTCTTCTGTTGTCTTATTCTTCACCTTCCACCACACTCTGCATCATCACAGTAACACATCGCAAGTCTGGGGGTGGGCTTCGAATGTGTGTGTGTGTGTGTGTGTGTGTGTGTGTATAATATATGAGTGAGTTAACAGCCTGTGTGTGTCTATGCAAACAAAAAAAAAAATCTATTAGATGTGTGTGTGTGTGTGTCTGAGTGGGTGTGAGTGGGAGGGGAGTGGGCCGGGTGGGTGTTCTGTCCAGTGTCCACCAAAAGCTAAAACCTGTCAGGCTTCCATACGCTCCCGATGGAACCTCCTGACGTTATAGCTGCAAACCCTCATCATGTGATCTGACTCAACTCGACTGTCCATAACCCCCCCTTCAGTCACCTGACCAAACCAAATCAACCAATCACTGTCCACCACTACCGCCTCCCCCTCCCCCTTCCCCTCCTGCGCCATCCTTTTTGCTGCACACCACGTCAGCCCCATGTGATGTTCTCCATCGATAACATACTACTGTCACAATCTACTGTTACATGCCCACGGGTCTGGGGGACAATATTCACAACTAGCTTACGCTTCGTTTTCCATCATTTGTTGGGGGTTTTTTGGCCCCGCCCTTGAAAAGGAAACAAGCGCGACTTCAAGAAAACAACAAGTTTTCTTTGTAAAGGGTCAGTGTTGAGCCACGTTTGGTTTTAAATGTCCAAAATGTCATTAGTTTTTCCATTTAATTTCGTGATAAACTGTGAAATTTGCCACATTATGTAATAAGTTACTGCTATAGCTGTCAAATGATTACACTTTTTAATTAAATTAGTCACAGGGTTGCTGTGGAGAAATTTTATTTAATCATAATTAGAAATAAAATTTTAAAATAGTAAATTTTATTGATATTAATTGTTTCTTTTTCCTGAACAAATTGACTCAAAAAAGAAGTGAATATATCTGCACTTAACATGTTTGTCCAAGCTAGGTCACATATTAGCCAAGTGCTAGCATTAGCCAAGTGCAGTATTAGCCTAGTGCTAGCATTAGCCAAGTACTAGCAGAATCCCTGACTAACATATGTTTCACATTAATATGGTATTTTAATCTGGAAGAAACTGTTCTTTCCTGGAGGGTTTTAAACTAAATGTTCTGACAGAATACACAAAATGTAGAGGGAAAAAAAAATTCCCCAAATAAAAAAATAACTCTAAAAAAGAGACAAAATATCCAAACCATATATTAAACTCTTGTAAAATACAGAAAAGTGTGATAAAATATCCAAAAAATAAACTGTCCCAATGTGTTTTCTTATAAATTTTGCTGAATTGTGTAATAAGTTATTGCTAGAGCTGGTAAAATATTACAGTTTTTAATCAGATTACTCACTCGGTTGCTGTGGATTCATTTAAATTAATCATGTTTAAGTGTTATATTTAATCTATATTAATTGCTTTTCATTTTTCATGAGCAAACAGACTCAAGAAAAAAGTTAATTTATCTGCACTGAATGTTTTTGTCCAAGCTAGGCGATGCATTAGCCTAGTGCTAGCATTAGCCTAGTGCTCGATGAATCCCCAACTAACATACTGACACTTCATCATTAATATGTTATTTTAAGTGTTTGTAAGTGTATAAAGCAGTTTAAATAAATAATAATAATAATCTTATAGTGTCACTAAAGCCCTTTAATGAATGCATTTAAGATTATCCATGTACGGTACGTATCGAATTATATACATCAGGTTTTTCAGGAAAAACAATGTGACACTGATTATGTAGAGAAATTCAAAACTCATGTATCAAATATGCTACGTTTGGTGCTATAGGGTTAAAGTAAATGCACTGGAGTGGTGGCTTTAAATAAGTTTCCTGGTGGATAATCACAGCTTCATTCTTTATTTATTTATTTATTTAACTACGAAGTCGACAGAACTCAGCAGATGAAACTAGAACCAGGACGCCTTGAATACAGAAGAGGTTCAAGGTTACTTTATTTGTACCTGTAGGTCGATTTTTTTGCAGAGTCAATGTGTTTGGCATTAGGACACGACACACATTGAACCTGTTAGACGTCGAGTGTCTAGACAAAAAAGTGCTCAGTGTTTAACAGCAGGGATAAATAAAGCATAAAACAGTTTAATAAATAAAAACAAGAAAATCCTCAAAAATAAAATAAAATAAAAACATATAATATAAAAATATATGTTTAGTAATGTAAAAATCAGGTCACAATAACAAAAATAGAGAAAATAAATAAATAAAATTCCATTGTACAGTGACAAAAAGTATTTTACCTTTAAATAAAAGGTCAAAGAGAAAGTACATGTTTGGACAAACTGACCCTTTACAGTAGAGTCAAAGTGCATGTTTTAAATATTATTATCAGTCGTCTGCACAGATGATGAGGATCTGATTATTAAGTCTGAAGTGTCATTAGTGCTGACGCGTTGTGAATGGATGGTTTAGTTTAAATATTCAGAAAAATTTAACTGTTTTCCTTTTTTTTTTTTTTTAAACTTGTGTTTTTATTGAGTTTTGTTCATGAAACGTGTCAAAATGAAACTCATTTAGAAAAAGGCAAAATTAAAACTACTGGAGGTACATTTCAACACTAGTTCTTTTTTTTCTTAGTACATTTTATCCATGTTATTTATCATTTTTAAATGTTTATTAGTTTTTGTTAATTTTGTTGCTCATTTTGTTTATTTTTCTACATTTACTTTTATATTTAATTATTTTTTCTTGAATTTTGCTCCATTTGTGTCTTACTTTGTTCATGTTACATATTATTTTATTAGTTTATTATCCATTTTTGTTCATTTTATTAATTACTTTGGCCATTTTTGTTCACTTTATTGCTTATTTTAATACTTTTTTTTTTACTGTGGAACTGCTAAAGTCTGAGGAGTTAAAGGTTTAACGCCTTAACTCCTCAGACTTAAGTAATTCCACAGTTAAAAAAAAAGGACAAAATATGCAACAAAATGAACAAAAACTGCCAAAGTGATCATTAAAATGAACAAAAATGAATATTAAACTAACAAAATAATATGTAACATGAACAAAGTAAGACACCAACAGAACACAATTGAAGAATAATAGTAAAATAAATAACAAAAACTGAAAAAATATACAAAAATAAGCAACAACATCAACGAAAATGAATAAATATTCATAAAATAACAAACTTTTTCGTTTTTTAAATCAGTTGTTTTTTTGACACCTAAATCAGTTCCATCAACAAAATTATCAGTAAAATAACCAAAAAAAACTTGAATTTTTCTGAATTTCTAAACTAAACCATCCATTCAGAATGCGTCAGCGCTGAAACATCAGGGGTTAAAGGTTAAAACTGAATCGTATGAAAGAGTAAAATATCTAAAACATGCAGGACGCCGGCCCTCGAGGACTGGACTTTGACACCTGTGTTTTACACTGAACGAGCTGCGTTTGTTCTGCACATCTGTAAACAAACCAAAAAAACAAAACTCTTGTAAATGTGTGTATTTTTCCCCAGACCTGCGTACATTCTACTGTTCATACTACTGTATGTGCTGCATACTACCTTACAAGGTCAGAATCCACCTTAACCTGTCTCCATGCCAACCGCCCAGGAGCCAGTTGCACGGCAACCGGCTTCTGCCACAGAAAAAAAAAAAAACAACCAACCAACCATCTTCCTCAACTGCCGAGGCCACGCCCACCTGACTATGATCGTTCCATAGGAGAAGAGAGCGAGTTTAGGAAGACGATGACAGATGAAAGAGACGTAGTTGTGATTCTCAGGGTGTCTTCTATAAATCTACTGTTCAGCCTGTTCTCCAGTCTGTCCTGTTCCCCCAAAAAACTGAGCCCAAAGACCATCACGTCCTTCCATGAGAAATTCCTCGTATGATTGATTTGACTACTGACCCATTCCTCTCGATCAGCTGATTGATAGTATTGATTGACCAATTCTCTTGAGAGACGCTACACAAAGCCAGCCAGGTGAATGAAGCTAGGCACTGTAACTAATGTTTACAACCCAAATGAGACCAACAACGCTGTTGAAAAGAATGTCTAGGACTTTAAAAAAAAAAAAAAAAAGAGAGAGAGAGAGAGAGAGAGAAGAAAAAAAAAGTGACGAATCTCTGAAGAGTACTATTTCTAAATGATGGAACTTTTCGCTTACTTTCTATGTGACATGAGGTAATGTAATTTTTTTCAATCATTGCATGTGACTATTTTGATTTGCAATGAAACTGTTAGAATGGATGGTACATTTGTGACGTCAGTGCAACGTTGAGACGCCGATGCTAGAAATCAATGTCGGCGTCTTAGAACAGTGTTTCAATGTCGCCGTGAGGAGTGCTTATGGACCAATGAATGCTCAATGTGTGACCATACAAAGCTGTAAAGGTTTTGTTTATTTGTACATGGTTATGGGTAAAATAAACCATTGAAGCAAAGTTACATCTTTAGTCTTAACGGAGTAAAGCCCTCGTACGTGTGTTTGGAAGGTCGGCGTTGGGGTCGAAATAACAGTCGATGTCCGGGTACAGGGCCGTTTCTAGCTATAGGCGATCCAGGCGAATGCTTCGGGCCCCCCCAAAAAAACTGCATATTCAGTCCTCAGTCTGAGGAAAATTCAATTGTCCTGCCTTTATCTGTAGCTACCTAATGTGTTTATTAAATCCTTTATATACTTCAAATAATACATGTAGGATATCAATAAAAACCGCAATAATAATTAGCTGTTTTTGTAACGTTATGGCGTCATGTTACAGTAAGTGACGTAGTGGGTAAGATGGGAATGATTGACAGCTAGCGTTCCTGTTAGCAAGAGTACTCAACTCAACCAACACTGTAATGACATCAGAAACAAGATATCACAGAGGTTATTGTATTTTCTTACTTAACCCTCTGGTATTTATGTGTACTTTTTTTTGCACATTTTGCACTTTGTGTGTAAAAAAAAAAAAAGAAAAGAAAAGAAAGAAAATGTCATATTTTTCAGGATTTCAATTAGATCAGAATTCAAAATGTTTTAATTTTTACGTGATCTTTATATTTCTGGACACCAACTGATATTTGTACATTGTAAGAAAATGAGCAGAAACTCCCCAGTGTTCCAAAAATACACTTTTACTTCTATTATAAACAATGTTTTTGATCCATAAGATATTAAGACAGAAAACATGGAGGAAAAAAGTGAGTTTTTGCATCAAAAAAATTTAGTGACATTTAAAGAGTTAAACATGTAAAACAAATGATTATTTGATATGATTAAGGCTGACCTGGATTTACAAAAATAAAAGTGAATTACAGCAGAAAAATAAAACAATATATATTGATATTTAATCATTTGTTTTATAAGTAAGTAATAATTATCCACTGTTGGTGTAAATCACTGACACATGCAAGGCTGCAAAAATCTAATCACATCTGATCTCATTTTTACGTAGTATTTTTTGTGTTTTTTGCTTCAAAAATGTTTTGATTACATTACAATTAATCAATTTCCCAATTGTTGGATCAATAAAGTACTTCTGTTCCATACAAACATAGCATTTAAATTGTTAAAATATTTGACAATTATTGAGTATTTATTATTTTTTATTTATAGCTGAAGTTAAAATGGAAAATAAATGTAAAAGAATTAAAACAAACTGTATGAAAGTTATTTTAGACATTTTTCTGCATGTGTGTATTTTACTCACACTTTGTGAACCGTATACCTGAGGGTTAAAGTAAATATTTATGAATGTATAGAAAATATAATATAGAAGAAGCAGTGTAGTCCATTTACCTTTTTTTATATAAAAACTCAAAATCTGATGTTTAATTTTAACTCTAGCCTGTTTAACTCAAACGTTAACAAACTGTGGCATCTTAGTCGACCACCTAAAGAATATAGGAAACTCTTTATTGCAGTTTGAAAAAAGACCCCCCCTCCCAAAAAAAAAAAAACAGCATCTCGCTTAGGGCCCCCACGAAGCTAGCAACGGCCCTGCCCAGGTACGAGGTAAGTGTGGAGCAGATCAACACCTGGTAATGTGCTTGTGTTCCTTTAAACTTTCATAGAAGGGCTCGATTTAGTCGCTCAAGAAAAGCCAAATCAAACCTTCAAACATCCCCACAGGCATCACAACCGAGAAGGGTTGGGGTCCAATTCAATGACATATCCATTTACCCACAATCCTCCTGTGCACCAGAGTCATCCGATCAACAAACACCTGCACCCCCGCATCCGTCATGATTCCACCAAACCAGCCAATCAACCAGCACCTGTGTGACCTCTGGCCAAACCCCGCCTCCGACCCCTCTGTCCATGCCATCGGCTATCGGCAGCTTGTGGCTTTTTCTGAGCTCCGCCCCCTGGAAACGGAGTTCATATGAGTTCACAGCATGGTCCGACCAACCTTCTGTCACTCTCCTCCCACACACCTTTATCCATACACCACCTAAAGAAGTTCCTCCGGCTTCCAGCGAGAGCATCACACTGGCTTTGTGGTGTTTTCTTTAGCAGATGACGAACATACGAATAGGTCCTGAAAGAATAAACAAATAACCACGTACAAAAACAGAAAAGACGTAAATGGTAAAAAAAAAAAACACTCAAGCATAAGCAGGACTAATGTAGGCTGACCAGGTCCTAACCAGGCCCACTTGGGATAATGTGGGTCATGTTAATGAAGCCAAGACCGAGATTTATATTTAAGTATCTTTGCACTCGATAACGTCAGATTTGACTTATTTTTGCAGTTTTACCTAAAACGTTACGACATTAGCCTCAGCCCTGTTTACATGGGAGTTTTTATTCCTGGTTAATTCTGAATAAAAGTTAATTCCGCTTTCAGATGAACCATGTAATTCCAGTTGAAAATAATAACTCTGAATTAAACTTAATTCAAAATAAACTCACATTTTTTTCGCTAATTCCTCTACCATGTAAACAGTTAATTCCTCTTTAATATTATTCCTGTCGTTCTGCACATGCTCCTGGTCTCGTCTCCATGACGCACATATTCCACTGTCGACATTAGTTTGTTGATTCCTGTGGTTGATTCACTCGAGCTGCCGCTTCGTATTTATTACAAAAATAAAAGCAAACATTGCATGTAGTATCTGATAGTTGAGACGAACACAAAACAGGAAGTGGACGTGATTGTTTTCTTCCAGTAGACATCTGCTCTGTCCAATCAGAACCCTCTGCAGCTCCAGCTCTGAAGGACTAATTAACTAGAGCAGAATACACCTGTTTCCATGGAAACCTTTATTCTGAATTAACTTCTCCATGTAAACATGAAAGAAGTAGCTTTGATTCCAAATTATTTTATTCCAAATAAATAATTCAGAATTTAAAAAACATCATGTAAATGTGGCAATTTTACAGAGTTAGAAATGACGTAAATGTCAAAATCTGCCCCATTAAAAAGTAAGTAACCATAGTAACCATAATATATTGAAATAACTCAAAACTGGAATCAACAAAAAATCATTAAACTAGATTTTTATATTAACCCCTTAAAGCCTACTGTTGCAAATATGCAACATACCCAAAACATCTATTATTTGTATAAGCTATAATCACATTAATTATCTCCACTTAATTTAGCATTTGCTTTTGTTTCTTTGATTTATATTTAAATTCAGGTTTAAGGGATTAATGTTATGACATCAGTAACTAAAGGTTAAGTTTTACTGTATTTGTAACATCAACAAACAGTTTTGTACTAAATACAATCATTTCTATTAAAGAGAAATGAAGGCTTGGTACCGTCTGTAGACCAGATCAATAAAGGCCTGGTACTGTCTGTAGACCAGATCAATAAAGGCCTGGCACCGTCTGTAGACCAGATCAATAAAGGCTTGGTACCATCTGTAGACCAGATCAATAAAGGCCTGGTACCGTCTGTAGACCAGATCAATAAAGGCCTGGTACCGTCTGTAGACCAGATCAATAAAGGCCTGGTACCGTCTGTAGACCAGATCAATAAAGGCCTGGTACCGTCTGTAGACCAGATCAATAAAGGCCTGGTACCGTCTGTAGACCAGATCAATAAAGGCCTGGTACCGTCTGTAAGTCAGAAATGTACCATTGCACTCCATGTGTTTCTCAGTTTCTTTATTTTTACAATTGTACATAAAAAGTTAGGACATTGTGCAGAAAATCAGAAATGTCTTAAATACAAACACGTTCTCCATTAAAATTTTACATAAAATATAGAAATTATTTAAAACCTGAATCACCAAAGAATCATTTAAGTTGATTTTTTTTATTAAATGTCATGTTTTGAAATCATAAATCAGTAACATTAAAGGTTCAGAACTAACAGTTTTTGTATAAAATTTAATATTTTCTATTAAAGACAAATAAATACAAGCATCCGTCAAAATAAAGGCCTGGTACCTTCTGTAGATCAGATAAATAAAGGCCTGGTACCTTCTGTAGATCAGATAAATAAAGGCCTGATCGACCAAAGAATTATTAAACTGGATTGTTTTTTGTTAAATGTCATGTATCAATATCATAAATCAGTAGCTAAAGGTTAAGTTTTACTGTATTTTAACATCAACAAAGAGTTTTGTACTAAATAGAATCATTTCTATTAAAGACAAACAAAGGCTTAACTTTAAGACAAATATCCTTTTAAAAAAAAGGCCTGGTACCTTCTGTAGATCAGATCAATAAAGGTAAATTAATACAAATTACAGACATTTTGCAGCAGAAATAAGAATAAAAACATATTTGAATGAATCAACACATGAATAAAGTCACATTAACAGGAAACAGATGCATATGTTACAAAGTAAATGCATAAATGTTTGTCGTTTTGTTTCTACATATGGTTGAATTTAATGTTATTGACTTATTTGTGTCTGTTGTGTAAATGGTATCATTAACCAGCAACAAAATATGTAGAAATAGTCGATAAAGGAAGCTAAAGCAGCTAAAGGTTAGCTAAAACAGCTAAAGGTTAGCTAAAGGAAGCTAAAGCAGCTAAAGGAAGAAAATGACCAAAAAAAACATGTTTTACTTTGAAATCCAACTAGCATTTTTTTCTTTTTTCAGATATAAATTCCAAATTACTGATATTGAAATTGAATGTGCCTTAGAGTTTGTAAATAATTTGTTAAATAAATAAATAAACTTCATTAATTAAAGTGGTTAAACCTGGTCAGACTGTATCTGTACGTCTTTAAATCGGATCGTTAAAAAATACAAATTTAAACTTTGTATTTTATAGAAAAAACAGGAAACTGACCTGAGTTCAACGTAAACAAACATAAACACACGTCTGCGTTGGATGGAAAACCAGCATTTATTCTTTAAAACATGGTCATGACGTCCTAAACTCTGATCGTGATCGTGCCTTAGCGCAGACCCCAGAGCAGGTTTGATCAGAACCAGAGGATCCAGAGGTAAGTCAGGTTCTGGAAACAGGTCACATGGTTCTTTCTCTATTGTAAAACTCAAGTGTCGCCATGGGAACCGTTGATGCAACAACACGGAGCAACATTTATCTCCAAACGAAGCATCTCTGACATGTTTTTACTCTGTTTTGTAGAGAAAAAAAAATCACATTTTCTAATGAAATTAAACGATAATTCTGCAGAAACAATAAAATTTATTATGAATAAACTTTTCAACGTTTTCTATCAGATGCATAATTTCTAATATTCTTTGTGTGTGTGTGTTTTTTTTTTTCGGTGTTTCCACTCACATTTACAGAAAACAGAATGATGAACACAGTGCATAAAATAAATCCAACACAAACTCATGTGTCCAGTGATGTTTGATGTTTCAGTTTCAGTTTGAATCCTGTTCTTCATAAACACGTGGACTCGTCTGACACCGAACCGTCAACACAGGTCAGTGAGTTTAGAACCACACCCAAGAAAAGTCAAACAATGAACAGAAAAGTGTGTTTTATATTTAAGCTCAAACTAACTGAGACGAACATTTAACCAGTGGAGGATGAGTGGAGGTGTTACAGAAGAGGATTATGGGTAAAAGAAAAACTACAAACATTAAGGTCAAGTAGATGATGATGATTATTATTATTATTGTTGTTATTGTTATTGTTATTATTATTATTATTATTATTATGAGGAACATTTTCATAGTTATGACTTTTTGAGAAATGAGTGAAAAAATGAAAAAAAAGGTCATTTTTAACATTAAAATGAGAATTTAAGTCAGAATTCAGACAAAAACAGTCAGAATATTTAAAATAAATCATAAATTCAGAATGTGTCCGTGAAGCATTATGAATACTCCTTACATTTTAAATATCTGTACTTTATACTCTTTACATTTATATAAATATCTGTACTTTATACTCTTTACATTTATATAAACATATGTACTTTATACTCTTTACATTTATATAAATATATGTACTTTATACTCTTTACATTTATATAAATATATGTACTTTATACTCTTTACATTTATATAAATATATGTACTTTATACTCTTTACATTCTCAAACTAAACAGATGTGACAGTAAAGATAAGTCACTCCAGAGGGAACATCAGTGGAGACAAACTGGAACTTTATAAATTGAAATTATGACTTTTAATCTCACAATTTCGATTTTTTTTTTCTTAGAATTTTGACTCTATGCCACAAATTTCGACTTTTTATCCCAAAATTAGGCTTTTTTTTTTTTTTTTTTTAAATATTTGTGACTTTTTTAATCACTTAATGATGACTTTTCATCTCAAATGTGACTTTTTTCCTAAATTTCGTGGCCAGATTAAAAAAACTGAGGAACTGTGACCTGATCAAACAGTTTCTACACAGTTACTCACTTCTCAAAGTTGTAGTTTTGGATACTTTTGAAACTTTTCAGATTTTTCCTGTTTAAATAAATATTATCTCATTCATGGCAAGAACAAAAAGGAGTTTTACTTTTTTACTTTTACAATTAACAAGTTGTAGTTTTTAAACTTTTACTTCAGTAAAGGAGTTAAATCAGTATTTCTACTTTTTTCACACAAGTAGCTGTATACTATATATATATATGTGTGTGTGTGTGTGTGTGTGTGTGTGTGTGTGTACAGTATTAGAGTTGGGAATTTTAGTTGGATTTATAATCCGTTATAATAAAGACTCACAATGTGATACGATACCATTCACTCCTAAATCACCAGAGTGATTAAGCCCATTCTGATTCAACACATTCATTCTATTAAAAACATACAGTGCAAATCAATGAGCTGTATTATTTATTAATCAAATAAAACCATGAAAGTGTCTTTAGTTCATTTTCTAACACGTGCCTCACATACAGTCAGTGACAAAGTTAAGACTGTCTTTATAAAGTCATTTATACATGTTTAACACTCAACATCTGATCAGAATCAGTTTATAGGTGTATTTATAATGTGTTAATAAAGTATTTATAATGTGTTAATAAAGTATTTATAATGTGTTTATAAAGTATTTATAATGTGTTTATAAAGTATTTATAATGTGTTTATAAAGTATTTATAAAGTATTTATAAAGTATTTATAATGTGTTTATAAAGTATTTATAAAGTATTTATAATGTGTTTATAAAGTATTTATAATGTGTTTATAAAGTATTTATAAAGTATTTATAATGTGTTTATAAAGTATTTATAATGTGTTTATAAAGTATTTATAAAGTATTTATAAAGTATTTATAATGTGTTTATAAAGTAGGTAAAACAGTAAAAGCTTCTGTCACTGTTCCACAGTTTAACAGCGTTTAAATAAACACTATTATTTTTTCCAGTAACAGATAATCTAACTAATTATTCTTACTTTATTAATTATTTGTATTTGTTTTAATTTTCTTAATTATTTTATTGGGTTATTTGGGGATTTGTTTGGGTTCATGTTGTTGATAGTTGTTAAGTTTTTTTCATTAATTGTTTTTTTTTTTTTATTCTAACTTATTTTGTTCTTTCTATTCATTTCCTAGTTTATGTTTGCTTAGTTTTTCTTAATTTTCTGGATAGTTTTGTTCAGTTTCTTTATTCACTCATTTATATGTTTTAATTTTCTCAGTTATTTTGTGCATTTTCATCATTATTTTCTTCAGTTTCATCCACACATTGACAAGTTTTCTTCATCTCTCTTGATCATTTTCATTTCATTTTCTCACTAATCCTTTATATTATCAGTAGTTCATACATTTTCTGGAGTCTTTTCATTGTGAGTTCATTCTCACTTGGTGTCGTTTTGTCTTTGTCAGTGCTAACGAAGTAGCCGCTGCTGCTACCGCTAATATCTCCCCTCAGCGCTATCGATTCCCCTTCGTGCTCATCTGTTCTTTTCACTTCCTGCATGTTCCCTCGTTCATCTGAACTCTAAGAATAAACCCTAAAACCCCACAGGAGACGTTCACAGGAATCCCCAGTGAAGTCAGGAGGAAGCAGGAATCAAGATAAATTGGATCGACTTCTTCCAAACCACATGTAACCTACATATTTCTGTGCGTATGTGGTTGTTGTGCTGCATTTCCCAGTGTTTTTTTTTCAAGCTCTGGCCTTGTTTTAAGGATTAATGCACTGACGCCTTTTCTAAGTGGGTCAGGTTTTTAAGGTTTTAAGCAGGTTTTAAGTCAACATGACTGATTTCTCTCCTGCTTACACACCACACCAGTTATTATTATTATTATTATTAATTTCACTGAATATGTTCCTTGTTTGTCATTTATTTCTGAACCCATGACCTGTGGGTAAAAACTGATTTATTTAGAGATTTTTTTGGGGGTTCATTTTCTTGATGGCTCTTTTCGATGATATTTATTTTCTGTATTAATTTATTAACTTTTGCAAATTTTCTTGGTTATGTTCTTTTTCATATATTTTGGTGATTATTTGGATTTTTTTTTCCAATTTTAACATTGCTTTATTCAATTCTGTAGATTTTTGTTATTAATTTATTCATTTTTGCTAAGTTTCTTGATTATATTCTTCTTTTTGTAAATTTTCTTGATTATTTTGAGAATGTTTTTGGTTCATTTTCTTGATTATTTTGTTCAGTTATCTTCATTTAATTTTACATTTCTTAATTTTTGCAAATTTTCTGGAATTATTGTATATTTTCTTATTTTGAGATTTTTGTAGTGCATTTTCTTGATTGGTTTTTTCTATTTTTTGCAAATTTTCCTATTTATTTTCTTCTTTTTGTAAATGTTTTTTGGATTATTTTGTATATTTTCCAAATCATTTTGTTATATATTTTTTTTTATCTTTGCCTTGATTGCGTTGTTAAATTTTGTTCATTTACTTTATTAGTTGATTAATTTTTAAATTTTTGCCAATTTCTCGACTATTTTCTTTATTATAATTAATTTTCTTAATTGTTTTGTTCAGTTATGTTAATTTTCTTTCTTAATTCATTTATTTTGGCTCATCTTCTCCATTATTTCACGATTTTCTGTTTGTTTTCTTCATTTAAATCAATATTATTGATTTCTCTCCTGTACTTTCACACCACACCGGTTGCTTTAGTTATTAATTTCACTGAATATATTACTTTTTGTTGTGCATTACCATGCATGGCCTTGCTCCTTGTTTCCAGCTGGTACAAATGGGGGGCTCGTCCAGGATCTGAACCTGTGACCTGAGGGTAAAGACCGATTGATGCATTGGAATTCTGCAGAGTCGGCAAAAGTATGAAGAGATGAGCTGAAGCTGAGGGGCATTAGAATGAATTATTCATGTTGTGGGACCGTGTCCCTGGAGGCGTCATGTTTACGACAGGAGTCCACGCTTTTATAGGACACAACGACACGACGAAGCAGCAGCGGTGAATATAAAGCACTTGTTAGTTGGAATCATCAATCTATGGCGTAATGAGTCCAACACAAAATGGAGGAAAAGGGGAAAAAAAACATTTAGCACCAGTTTCAAGTTTAGGTTATTGTGTCAGGGCGAAGGTGGGGGTACTTTTTATATCATTCTTGTTCAGTTTTAGCCATTTTCTCAATTAATTTGTTTATTTTTGTCCATTTATTGTTATTTTGTTGGTTTAGTTGATTGTTTTATTTACATTTTCCTTCAGTTTATTTATTAGAGAGGAGTGTGTTTATGATTCAGTTTGTCTATTTGATTTTCAACAGCTTCACACAAAACCTACTGGACCAATTTCCATAACATTTTCAGGAAACGTACAACGGGATCCAGAATAGATCCCATTTAATTTTGGTGAATGTAGGTCAAAGGTCAAAGTCCCAAAAAGTGTGTTTTCACAGTGATCAGAGATAGAGAAAATCAGGCATTTCTTTTTCCTTCCTGTATACTCAGTTTTACATATAGCTTCTATTTTCTGTCACTGTTGATGTGCATTTACATCAGAACCTTGAAGGACACATTTGAAGACTCTAGGTCAAAGGTCAAAATCTAATTTTGGATCTAACTTTTGAAATATTATTTTTACACACTTCCAATGAGGATCAACATGTTGGTCTTTCAATTCTGTATCTTGTGTGTATAGATTTTGACCTATTGTCGACCCAAGAGGTCAGAGTTCACTGAGTCAATAGCTAAAAAAATAAAATCAAATAAAATGGACTATAACAAATGGAAATAGAGACTTAGTTATTATTACTGATAGATAGGAAACCTGGCATGGGCTTAAAAAAGACATCATGACCTTTGACCTAGAGTGACCTTGAAAGGTCAAACCCACAGTTTTAACATTTTGAGAGGGAGATGTCCATTAACAGTAAAAATGTTTATCAGGGGGCGGGGTTTGTTGTGCCTGACACCACTTAAGTAATTTATTTTTGTTTATTTTCTTTATTCTTTTGGGTTTTTTTGTTCATCTGGATGCATTCCTTCAGTTTTGTCAATTTCTTGATTATTTACTTTAGTTAGTAATTTCAATGTGAACGGAAAAGTGAGTATTGATAAAGTTTAGGTTTCATCATCAGAGATCCTGTAGTCTGGATCACTTTGAAATGTATTCTCCATTTACCGCAATGTAAAACTTCAACATGATCCAGAATCCAGGATCTCCTCTGGATTACCACCGAAATGTAATCATTTGTTCCTTGTGACACGCCCAACATACCCTGAAAATTTAATCAAAATCCATCCATAAGTTTTTGAGTTTTGCTAAATAACAGACATTCATTCATTCATTATCTGAACCCGCTTTATCCTCACTTGGGTCGCGGGGGTCACTGGGGCCTAATCCAGCTACAATGGGCGAAGGCGGGGTACACCCTGTATGAGACGCCAGTTCATCGCAGGGCTGAACATATATAGACAAACAATCACTCTCACATTCACACCTATGGACAATTTTAGATTAACCAATTAACCTATCAGTGCATGTGTTTGGATGGTGGGAGGAAACCGGAGTGCCCGGCGAAAACCCACGCGGACACGGGGAGGACATGCAAACTCCACACAGAAAGGTCTGGTACGGGATTCGAACCAGGGTCCTTCTTGCTGTGAGGCACAAGTGCTAACTACTGCACCACCGTGCTAACTACTGCACCACCGTGCTAACTACTGCACCACCGTGCTAACTACTGCACCACCGTGCTAACTACTGCACCACCGTGCTAACCACTGCACCACCGTGCTAACCACTGCACCACCGTGCTAACCACTGCACCACCGTGCTAACCACTGCACCACCGTGCTAACCACTGCACCACCGTGCTAACCACTGCACCACCGTGCCGCCTAAATAACAGACAGACTCTGGCAAAACATAAGCTCCTTGGTGAAGTTAATGAATAGGTCCACAACCATTAAGGCTCATGAAAACCAATAAGATGTGATGATTGTCAAAATTCTTCCTCATTAATGTGACTGGAAAGACCTCTGGTGAACTGTGTATTTCATGTATCTAATTAAATACATTAGGTTTTTCAAGAAAAAAATACTGACTATGTAGAGGGCTTCAAATCAACTCATGTATCAAATATGCTACTTTTTAAAATTTGATTTATTTCAACATTTAAAAAAATGGAAAAGAAAAAGAAAACATACAATAAAAAACAACACAAGCATGTTCAAAAGGAGTGGATGGAAGTTAACACTTCTACAGTAAAATCCCACCCCTATGTTTGGCATAGTAGAGTTAATATCAGTAACGTTTTGTGGCTCCAGCAGACAGTGAAATGTCCAGGTCTGTAGGAAACTTAAGGGTTAACATCTGCAGCTCAAATATTTTCAATTAAACTTTATTTAAGTGCAAACATTCCTAATTCCTTTGTTGAAACGGTGCCTTCATGACATCAGCTCAGAGTAACCTGAACTCCTAAACATTCTGTCAGATCTGGATGTTAAATGGTTAAAGCAAACATCCTAACGTGTAGCTGCTTTAACTCATTACTGGAAGGATTCCCAGAAATGATCTTTATTATAAACAACTGACGTCCAACTGCAGTTACATTCTACTCACAGACTTAATCAGTGCCAGATGAAGTTATGAGGTGATGTAATCCAGTGGGTTTTTTTTTATCCCAGCGCAGTGTGAAGAGGCGTTCAAGGCCCAAACGACGGCTGGAGTTCATGTTCTGTCAGGGTTTAACACTTTGGAGGAAGGAGGAAAGCGAACACAGGTTCCAATGTGGACATAAATACAAAATATACATGTCAGGTTTGACTAAAGTGACAATGATATTTTCTAAACAGGTTCTAGATGTTCTGTCCACATGGCTTTCATTTTTAATAATTATTTATATCATACAACAACGAGAAATTCACAAACAACCACAAGATATACACAAACAACCATTACAAATACACAAACAACCACAAAATATACACAAACAACCATTAGATATACACAAACAACCACAAAATATACACAATCAACTATTAGAAATACACAAATGACCTCTGTTTTTAATTGTTTCAGCATCAGTGAGAAGAAATTCTACCATCAGCTTTGAGAAGATTAAAGACTTCTGAGAACATATGACAGATAGATAGACATATAGATAGACACAGAGACATGCCTATAATATATGCAAATAAATAAATATAAAAATAGAATAAAAACATAGCAGTGTAAATCCAAACAGAGGTGAAACTGGCATAATTATAATAATCCAATAGTTCAGTGCTGTGTGGGCGTGTCCAGCATCTACCAGCTTCAGTCTGAAGATATTCCAGGTCAAAGGTCAAAGGTATTGGACAAATGGAACATTTGACTAAATGCAGACATCAAAATGTAATTCAACTTAACCTGACAGAAACTAGAAAAACCTGAAACACTTCAGGATAAGTTGATTAAAGACTGTGGAAAGTGTATCTTCTCAGAGGACCCGAACCCATGGGAACAACATTCAGGACTAAAGAATCTTTACTGTCACGTAATCAAGTGTATAACAGGTGGTTCTGAACTGATATGGTGTCAGTGATCTAATCTGTCAGAGGATGGTTTGGATCCATCTGGGTTTTGGGTTCAGTTGGCTTTAAAGAATGTGAAACTCCTCCTTGTTTCGGGTCTGTGGTAAACACAAGGCAGATGTCCATTTATGCACACGATAGATCATCTGATGACATGTTCAGTTCACGTTAGTCATGTGACCACAGATAGCACTCATCCAAATGAGCCCAGGTCATGTGACCCAGATCAATACATTAATCAGAGTAAGCAGTGCACCAGATCCAGCAGATCTGATCAGTCTGGATCCATCACAAACTTGTGCTTTTCTTCAATTCAGTATTAAAGATTTGTCACAGTTACATCTGTTTATTTTCAGAGAAATACAAACATCACATTATGAAATAAATGCATTAAAATGTGTCTTTTGCTTCAGATTTTACAGTGTTTTACTTCCAAATACAATTAAATATACATTCTATGACAGTTCTGTTCTTCATCTGAAGGGTTTCATGTGGATGTTGTTCCATCTTTTATCACAAGAACAGGTTCAACAAAATGAAGCATAATGAGTTTGGCTTATAGGACAAATATAGTAAAATACAATAGAACACGAGCAATATATAAACCAAATTTGGTTTGAATTCCAACAATAGTTTTGCTGCTACAGACATTTAAAATTTTACAGATTATAAAAGGAGGGGGGAATTATTAATGATTTTTTAAAACATTAAATCATTTTTTAAAAACCTATTTGCTATTTTTTCCTCAAATGTAATGAATGGCGGACTGATCACTTCTTTCTAAAAAAAAAGTCACCTGGGCTTCTCCAGCCAATCGGTACTCACAATTTCGTGACGTCACATAGCCACGTGACGTGGAAGGCCCAATCGTCTTTCCCATATTATCAGTTAGATGGAACGGGAGGCTGGAGGAGAAGCGGCTGCTGGCATTATTAAAAGTTTTAAACTCTTTACACCTTTCTGTGGTGTTTTATTTCGTCATACTTAGGAGCCGTCTACCTTCACCAGAGCAGTGTCAAAGAGCACCTGTGTTATCAACTGGCATTGGTGAGTCTAAAGGCTGTGTTTAGCGTTAGCTTAGCCTTGGACTGTAGCTACCATGGCTAATGGGACCGAGGGTCTGAAAATTAATGAATGGTGTTAAATGGGAAATAAATGTGAAAATTGTATCTGGTTTTTCATGTGCCCTGAATCACACACATGTTGTACCTCGTAATAAAGGACAATTGTTGATGTGCGTTTCAACTGCTGTTAACCAATGGCCGATTCATGTGTGAGTAAAACCCTTAATAATCTGGACTACTGACGTCACGCATTGTTGTCTCTTACTAAAACCACATAAAACCTAACGTCACGTTTGCTTCCTATCAAAAACGGGTGGTCTGCCTATGCCACATCAAATATTTCTTATTTCTCTATTTAGCTATCGTATGTGAATTTCAGAGCACTTGTCAAACAGAATCAGAATAGAGTCTAATTCTCTAATTGTTTGCGAGCTGAGCACCCATAGACCAGAAGTAGAAGGGTGTGATTTAGCCTCTCCAACTGCAGGGCTATCCGATCTGCATTTCAGTTTATAATGGTAGATGCTCTATTGGAGTGGATGGGGGCGGGACTAAGGTCTGGACCTTCTGCGCAGCTGCAGGTTTTGTTGTTATGGCCTGAAAAATGACACTCAGATGGAGTGTAGTCAAAAAGATGAATCGGGTACATTTCATTACATTTCTTCGTGGCCTGCTTTTATTTATTTCTTCATTCATGTTGAGTGTTTAGGCAAATCTAAGTACCACAAGAATGGAGTGTATATATTTTATTTATATTTGTCTGAACCTGATGAGAGTAGTGACTCATTCAAGGCAGTTTTTTTAACTCAGTTTCCTGTACACCACCGAAACTAGGCAGAGACGGAGGTCATGGCGATGCAAAGTGATGTTAAAATAATAAAATGACAGTGAAATAAGGCTTCAGTGCCTTGCAGCAGGTTTATTTTTTAACAAGTCATGTATGTTTGGCAATGTTCAGTCAGTGATATGTAAGAACCTCTGTTGAATTATATTATAGTCATTTATACACTAATAAATAAATGGTAAATGCTTTTGATTGCATGAACATTGCACACGCCATTTTTGTACATTACATTCATCTTTACCTTTGTCATATGTTCTACTGAAAAAATAATGAACTTAGACCTAGAGTCGACCTTGTGGTCTGGCTTGATTTTGGCAGATCTTGTTCTTTCAACGGTGCTGTCATCTTAAAAGTGTGAAATTTAACAACTTGCAATTGTTGAAATCGTGTTGAACATACTGAATAGAATGTTCTGAGCACCCCACCCCCCACCCGTCCGGCTCTAACATTTACCGACCATAATGCACGGTGCAGAATGGGGTAGCCACATGGACCATTGGTTTATACAAGCCTGATTAACTGCTCATTTTGACAATCTATTGAATGTTGTCTAATTACTACAGCTCATATTATTTATGTTTATTTAGATTATTCATGTGTTTAGAAACTTGGTCCAGTCCTCTACACATGCCTGGATTTGATATTTTGATAGATGGTGAGCTATCGAAGCAGACGTCCAGCCCACAGAGGACAGCACTGACCATATGTGTACATCCACTCTGCTGCTGCTGAGCCGGTAGGACGCCTTACAGCCGACAAACCCTCTTTAGACTCCGCCCACACATACTCCCTTTGCTTCCTCCCATGTCCAAAACATTTTTTCTCCAAACAAACTCAGTTGCATTTTCTGGACACTTCTATAAAATACCCAGTGTGGATCATCATCACATGATAGTTTCAAACCTGCAACCACTTACGCTTAAAAGGATTATCCAGAGTAAAAAAAAAGTTCAGCTCATTTTTTAGATGATTGGGAGTACATACATGTAGTTGACATAACAATCACACCATTTGGATGTCATCTGATAATGTGTCCAGAGTTACTGATCAACGATTAGTTTGTCACCTTTTTTAACCCTCATGAGTTTGCAGGTATGCTCACACTACAGCAATCCAAATAAATAAAGTGTGAATATAATAGTGATTATTAATCTTTATATATATATATATATATATATATATACACTTGTGTACTGTAGCATGGTTTTAGTTATCAATAAATATGACTACATTTGAAGTCAATGAATGACTTTAGTTTTAATTTTTGCAGTAGTTATTGTTTGAATAGTATTATATAAGTTTCTGTGACGTCTGCAAATGTTGTTGACCACTGAAACATTATTTGAAGAAAATTGTGAATCAATTTGAAATCGCAATATTGATCATAACAATTTCAATTAATATTTTTCTTAAATCGTTGAGCCCTACGCTCCACTGCCACTTCCTGGTTTCTTCTTCATCCATTTCTACGTCGTTCCCATCTGAGGCTGAAGCACATTTTTCCAGAACAAACACCACATGTTTCCAATCCACCAGAAACAATCACGTTAATCCGTGGTAATTTGCAGAACAACGGCGTCTGATTGAGTCTGCGGCAGGAGGAGGTTTAGGGTTTGGGTTTCACCTCAGGGTTCGCTCTGAAACCTTTATGTCATTAGAGGTTTGAGCTCCTGTGAACAGCGTTTACTGCAGCTGTTAAACCCACCATTTACCATCAAAGCACCACTTTAACTTTTCAACTGGACTCAATGAGGCTTTTTACCACACAAACCAGAGTTTAGTCCACTTACTTAAACTTTTACCAGAAAAACCAAACATCAGTTCTGGGTTTGGGAACAAATATTTACTTTACTAATAAGTGTTTTTATAAAATCAGGCACAAAAGTTTCATTTTAAATATTTTAACATGAGAAACTGACGCAAAAACTAAAGAAAAACTCAACTCGTCCATGTGACCCCGAGTCACCAGGACACATTATCTGACCTGGTTCTGATGTGGGTTCTAATCCTGTATGAACCGGGTTCTACTGTAGACCATATGGATTTACTGTAGACCATATGGATTTACTGTAGACCATATGGATCTACTGTAGACCACATGGATTTACTGTAGACCACATGGATTTACTGTAGACCACATGGATCTACTGTAGACCACATGGATCCGCTTTATATTTTTACTTGTTCTTCTTGCTCCTCCAGTTCTGGGTCTGGGACTTGGTCCAAGTCCTGCATGTGGTTCAGAATGTTTTATAAATACATCCTTTGTTTGTGCCTGAAAACTGGATCCTCAGAGTCCAAGTGGTTTCTCTTGACCTTTGACCTCGAGGACAAGTGGCTCAGACTGAAACAACAGGGTTTTATTTTCACCAAAGTGAAGAATCTGTGGAAAATTTTAGACTGAACAGCAGAACCAGAACCACCACCAGAGCCACAACTTCCAGGTTCCTGCGGTGGATTCATAAACATGTTTTCATCATTTTGACGTTAAATTGAAACTAAAACCTGATTTCCTCAAATGATTGTTTTACATATTTTGGTTCTTAAAAAACCCCATCTTATTAATTATTTTGTTCTTTAAAAAAACATTATGTTGTTTTGTTAATTTCTAAGTCGTTCTAAACTGTGTCATCATGAACGATGTTCCTGGTTTCTCGTGCACACGCCTGTATCTGAAGGTCAAGTGAAGGACGCCGTCAATGCTCAAATGACCCCGTTCCCATGGAAACCAGGGACCTGTCTCGGTCCACCTGCATCCAGACACCGTCCTCTGAGGACGTGTTGAATATGTTCAGCCGCTTCGCTGGAGAAGAAAAGCTCTGGGATATCGAGCGGTCCCAACAATGGGGGGAACGGCATTGGGGTTTCCATGGCAACTACTGCTACAAGGGCTGCTCTGGAAACATATGTCAGATGTGACTGGTCTGTTCACGGTGACCATAGCAACAGACCTGCAGCCAATCACGGCACTCAACTTGGTGTCTGGTCGGACCAGATCCAGAAGACCTGGTCCACCTGAATTGGGTCCAGAGGACCTGGTCCATCAGGGAGACCGTCAACATCCAGGATTTGAGGTCCACCTGAGGCCTCCTGGTGGACTGACAGAGTCCTACAAAGACCAGATCCATAGACAGTGAACCCAGTCTACCCAGAAGAACTGATCTGGACATTAATTTTAATTTAATTTAATATATTTTGTATTTTATTTAGTATTGATCACATTTATATTGTTTAGTTATTTTTGAATGTTTTTCTTTTTTATCAATCATTTGAAACCATATATAATTAGTGCTAGTTTTCCTGTTGTGGGACTGATAAATGTTTTTCTGTAATCTTATGTTTTGTATTTGTAAATGTATCATTTGTTTGTGCCACATGTAACCTTTTAAATAATTACCAAAAAAGACTGCTCAGATATTAGCACTTGTGTTTTCATTGTCTGTACATGTCATGTTTTGTCCACTTTTCAATCATTTCATTCATTTTTTTTTCTTTTTTCTTAATCTTTTTACATTTTGAAGCTTTTTGTCTTTACTGTTTTTCTTCATTTTTTGTATTTTGTAAAGAAAAAAAACTAGATTATTTTGTACATTTTATTGGTCAGTGTATTAATATTTCTAACTTTTGGTCATTGTGAATGTGTGTGTACATGTTGTGTAGACGGCGGTGGGTTCGTCGCCATAGGAGACGAATGAAAATAGATGAGCAGAGGTTGAGCAGCAGAGAGGGGTCGGAGTGTGTGTGTGTGTGTGTGTGTGTGTGTGTGTGTGTGTGTGTGTGTGTGAGGGGGGGGTGATGAAGAGGGGGAATGCGTCATACTAAACATTAGTATTCAATCAAGTTACTGGTGCAGTAAGAGATGTCTACACTGCAATGTCACACACACACACACACACACACACACACTGATCAATACAACACACACTCATCAGCACAATTCATACACAGATTTTTTTTGGCTAAAAATTCTATGATTTTCATGGTTTTTTGTTCATTGTTTATTGTGTTTATCACTTTAATGTTGTATTTTCCTTCAGTTTGTTGCTTGTTTTATTAATCATTTGCTTATTTTGTTCTTTTTGAGTCACATTTGACTGTTTTTGTACATTTTTTTTCTTACATTATTTTGTCTTTTCAAATTTTACAAAGCACATTTTCTTTTTTCTTTGCTTATTCTGTTCATATTCATTTTGTGGATGTCTATGCTGCAATGTCACACACACACACACACACACACACACACACACACTCACACTCACATAAAATGTCTATGGTTTTCATTGTTTTATTAATTTTTCTGCTAATTTAGTTTATTCTTTACATTTATTATTCTGTTCATTTTGTTTTGCATTTTTGTTACATTTACTTTACAGTTAATTTTTTTCCTTAAATAGTTTTTTTCTTTTTTTCTTTAACTTTACAAAAGCACATTTTCTTAATTTTTCTTTTCTTATTGTGTTCATATTTGTTCACTTTGTGGCAAATTTTGTTAATTTCTTAGCTATTTTATTGATTGTTCCTCATTTTGTTTTTAATTGAATTACCCTTTTCCTTATTTTCTTAGTTTTTTGACCTTCTGTCTAAATGTCCAAGTTTTATCGGTAACATCTTCATCGTGACTGGAGTCTTTGTTTATTTTCTGCCGCTGTACTTTCCCTTATTCTATCAGAACCATCTTTTCAGTATAATTAGATTCGTGCAGATATACGATAATGCGAGGAATCCAGGGTCACGTTAAAGAATGCAGTCGTTTTAGAAACAAGACGGCTGCTCCTGATTCCATTTACCTGCTGGTTTTTCACAATAAAAGCCCAGATGTTTTATTAAGCTATAATAACATCTGCGTCCAACAGAGAAAAGAAAAAAACAAATGCACTTTTCCTACAGGACGACGATATTGGAGACGGTCTGTTTGTTAGTTTGTTGGTTTGTTTTGTTGCCGGCAGCAAAAAGACTAAAAACAGAAGCTTCTGAGGTGTTAGAAAAAATAAAGAGATGGAGAGAAAAAAATATGAGTAACCACAGCACTCTTTGGTTTGAAGCTTTTTGTGATGTTTCAGCCTCAAATATGTGTGAGTGTTAACATTATGACCACAGATTTGGAGAAAATGAAGATCCATATGAATAAATGTTAAAGAACTGCAGTTTTATGAACAGAATTGGTTTTAAAGGTGTCACTTTTCCACGCTCCTTTTGTTTTCTAATGGGTCACCCCGAGTTACCAACACATGCTGTGTTTGCTGCGTGGTGTCCTCTCCACTGGTGGATTCACCATTAAAAGAAAACCGAGAAATGAACCAATCAGAAAAAGTCTGTCCACTACACATAACGGGGACATTGGCGTCACCCACGAGGGGTTAAACCCATCCCCCATTGCAGTGAATCTGAAGTAGCATTAGCATTAGCATCTAGAAGAGAAGACAGCGCCACAGTAACTGCTGCACAAACTTGGGAAAAAAAAAATGGCGGAGCATACTAGTTCATGTGCTCTGTGAAATAAAGCATCAAACCTAGCTGGATGTTACTCTGGGATGGTAAACACACACAAAGCCAGAGAGAGAGAGGGAGGGGGGTGTTCCTTCACGTATTCTGAGCCAATCAGAGACACCTCAGCACTGTGTCATGGACATGTATGAGGAGGTAGAAGTAAACTGTGTTGTTCCACCTTCAGTCATTTTTCTACCCTCAAAAAAACAGCTGGAAACAAAACAATCTGGACATTTTTTTAATAGAAACGACACACAATGTATTCAATAACAATGAAGAACACAACAATTTAACCCCTGATGTGTCTGAATGGATGGTTTAGTTTTAAAAATTCTGAATAATTAAATTTTTTTTTTTTTTTTTTTACTGATAATTTTGTTCTGGGAACTGATGTAGAGGTGTCGAAAAAGCAAATGATTTAGAAAAAACTAAAACTACAACACTAATCTTTTATTTCTTTTTTAAAGTCCATGTATTTTGTTTTCTTTCTTTTTTTTGGTGTTATGTTATTTTGTGAATATTTATGAGTTTCTGTTGTTGCTTATTTTTTTCTAGGTTTTGTTTTTTTATTTTATTTTTCTTCATTTGGGTTCTGTTCGCCTCTTACTTTGTTCATGTTACATATTGTTTGTTTAATATTAATGTTTGTTCATTTTACTGACCACTTTGGCAGTTTTTTTTTTCATTTTGTTGCTTATTTTATTTTGCTTAAGTCTCAGGAGTTAAAGAGTTAATGAAACAGCCATGGAATGACACCTTTACGACACTACTACTCATTTATAAAGCTCTAAATCGAACCGGGCTGAGTTACATTGCAAACTCACTGATCAATTCTATACAAACTAAAACACTGAGGTCATCAAACACAGGGTTATTAGTGACTCCCAAAAATATTACGAAGAAAATGGGGGAAGCAGCTGTTGTTAACAATTCACCAAAGTTATGGAATACAATTCCAAAAGACATTAGAGAAGCCAGTTCACTGAATATATTTAAAAACACTTTTGTTTAATCAGCCTTTGAGAGCAGATGGGTCATAATTCAGAAACCAGGAATGTGTACTGTATTCTATCTTATTCTATTTTACTGACATTTTAGAGTTTATGTATAATCACCTACTGTTCAGTCTTTATTTCTGCCCTGTCTTATGCACATTTAATTTAATTTATGTATAATCAGTTCTGTATTTAATTTTATTTCTTGTACTTTTATAATATTGTGTGTAATCAAATTTAATGTATTTAAAAATTGGATTTACATTTTTGATCAATGTGAAGCACTTTAGGCTACAATTTGTATGAAAGGTGCTATCCAATTAAAGTTTAATATTATTATTTTTAGTAGTAGTAATAGTATTATTATTATTATCTTAGAATGATGGAAATGCAAAAAAAAAATTACATTTCATCACTGAATAATTTGTGTACAAATTTGTGGCCGTTTTTTTTTTTTCTGCTTTCAGACACGTCGTTTACTGTAACAGAAAAGGCATTCTGGGAATTGAAGTCCAAACTAACCCTAACGTTGTAAAATGATCATCTAACAGATGTTTTCATTTCAAATTTTTATTATAAAACATTTGTTCAAAATAAATCCTTTTATATTGACGATCATTACCCCTCATTATGTAGTCACTCCCAGTTTATTTAAATGTTTGTGTCAGTAGAAAATAAATGGAAGTTACAAAATCGCTAATGAATTGATATTCCAGACTGCTCAGCAGGGTGCAGTCTGATGATAAAACCACCAACAAATCAGCACTAACGTTTCACAGACTGAATCACTCACTGAATAAAGTGTAAAGCTCATTGGTAAAACCTTAGAAGTTGGATAAAATGATCTATAATGAAACCAAACAAAAATGGGCTAAAACCAATTAAATGACAGTTCAGTTTAACTAAAGTTAGTAGTTTGTTTTAATGGTCTAAAGGTTGCTTAAACTGTTATAAAATATAATAAAATTATATTAAAACATATTAAAATAGACTAAAACTTGATTAAAAAAAAAAAGAACAAGTATATGATTATAAACCCAAACAGTTTGATGGTTAACTTAGATTTAAAGATGATTAAATTGGATTAATTATAGTTTAGTCTAATCTAAGTGATGACCAACAGACTAAAAGTTAAAGCTAGTATAAAGACAATGAAAAATCTAAAATTGTCTCCACCAATCTGTATTATGGCGTCATTAAATTGTCTTCTTCAAACTAAACTTCAGACTCTTAGTTTGACAGGTATTCTAAAAATACTGGGTTTAATTATTTTTATGTGCTGCATCAGCTGATAGTTTATAGTATAGTTCTGTTGTCTTAGGTCTGCTAGATTAAATCTGTTAAATTAAGCCTATTAGCTTAGCTTTGTTCCCTTAGCTCTGTTAGCTAAACTCTGAAGAACTGCCAACAGTTTAGTCTAAACCATGAATAAAAAAAAACAAAACAAAGATAATTTTTCTTAGTCTGAAAGTTGTTTCTTACGGTTCTCATCGTCAACTCATTAATTTTTAGAGTGACGCGTCACTCCCTCTAGTGGTCGGATACATTTACATAATCTATGACATAAGATGACGGTTCTGTCTAATGATACTTTAGGTTATATTTTGTGTGTATTTATAAAACATAAAGGACATGTAGCTCTTTTCAGGACGTAAACCTGGTCATTTTTATCCTTCGTTTCCCATCATATCATTAAAGGGATAGTTCACTAGTTTTCACATGAATTTGTATAGAATCAACATCTTTACTCACCCACAGTGACTTACCCCCGACGGTGTCCTGTGAGTCCAGTTCTGGTCCGGTTTTGGTCAAAGTGAAAGTAGTCCCGGCAGGTTTCCTGGGGGCACAAAATTGAAACGTGTTTCTTTTCAAAACAGTATGTGTTTGAATGAGTGATTCATTTGCATAACAAAAGCGTCACGGAACAAAAACTCACACCTCATAATTGCTTGGAGCTACTTTCTCTCAATAGCAATCAATGGTCGTCGTCACTGCTAACAGCTGTGCACCTTAGCAAACTACTTTCATCAGTTGTTAGACAGTGTTAGCGGCTGCTACGTGCAGGTGCACAACTGTTAGCAGTGATGCTAGCGCATTGATCACTATTGAGAGAAAGTATCTGTCCCTTTAATGTTTAGTATTTCTATTTTGTTCTTTTTTGTTCACATTTTTAATCTGCTTAAGTTTTATAGGATTTAAAATCTTCTTTACCTCTTTATTAATTTCCCTTTCATTCAGTAACTTCATTTGTCCATTTGTTTAATTTTTGTTTAATATTTTATAACTTTTTCAACATTTTTTCTTATCTTTATTCTTTTGTTGTAGGATTCAGCTTGAATAGGTTGTAATTCAGTTTAATATTGGCGGAAATTCAGTTGATATATATATATATATATATATATATATATATATATATATATATATATATATTATATATATATAGTGTGTGTTTGTCATGTAACCAAGAGAACAGTGAAGGCTTCAGACAAACACAAAAGAACCTTGAAACAGTGAATCATCCTCACATTCACAGGTTCTGCAGCAGATTTTTATACCGTCTTCATCAATTCAGTGCAGAAAATATGAAAAAATAACTTTTTTTAAATAAACACGTTAAACAAATGTATTAAAATATTTAATTCAAAATAATCCACATTTAAATGAAAACCTGCATCAAGAGGAATGTAAGCGATCAGACACTAACATACATGTGTGGGGGAGGGGAGGGAGTGAGGACGGGAGGGGGGGTGGCTCAGACATTGATGAGCTGCCCTCCTCCCCTCCCCACCACCATCACCACGGTCCTTGGCAGGTTCACGTTACCATGGCAACGCTCACATTGCCGCAGGCTGAAGCGAGGCGCGCTGGTTGAAAAGATGAGGAGAGAGAGAGAGGGATGACTGCAGCATGGGGCGATCGAGAACTGGAGCTCCAATTCATTAGCTCTGCAACGCAACCCTGCCCCCCCCCCACCCCACACACACACACACACACACACACACACCCCAACACCCAAGCCCCCCCCCCTTTTTTTTTTTTTTTTTTTTCCCTCCTCCCGACCCCCAAATCTTATCATTGGCTTGGGCTGAGCTGGGCCACAGAAAGGCCTGGGCTCTGCTCTGTAGTCTGAACACGTTGCATCCAAACTTCAGACTGCATTTATTATTCATCCTCCTCTTCCTCCTCCTCTTCCTCCTCCTCTTCCTCCTCCTCCACAGCAGCATCAACACTGACTCTAGACCCAAGGTCCCTGAACACATCACCAGTACCTGAGATCACTGGTGGAAAATGAATGGTTCAGTGTTAAAGTTGAATGTTTAATCATCTAAAAACTGTTTCACCATTGATAGTTTGAAGTCTGAGTTTGTTTCACATTTTTGCAGATCAACATTTTATTCAATGTTCCTTGGTCTGCAGTTGAACGTTTCACAGTTGACAGCTTCATCTGCAGTTAAATATTTTTCGCATTTTGACTCAAGGTCCAGTTGAAGACATGTTTGTCAGTATCTTTACGCAAAAACTACTGGATCAATTTTCACAAATGGTGTGAGATGGTCCAGAATAGATCCCATTAATTTTTGACGAATGTAGGTCAAAGGTCAACGTCCCCAAAAATGTGTTTTTACAATGACCGGAGATAGAGCAAAGAAGGATTTCTTTTCATTCCTGTATACTCAGTTTTACATATAGCTTCTTTTTCTTTCTCTGTTGATGTGCACTGATAACAGAACCTTGAAGGACACTTTTGAACTTCTAGGTCAGACATGTCCAAACTGTTCCACAAAGGGCCACTGTGGCTGCAGGTTTCTGTTCCAACCAAATAAGAGTTCACAGTTCGACCAATCGACTCTGAAGCCTGAGATCAGTTGATTAATTGAGTCAAGTCTGGTGTGCTGCTGCTTGGTTGGAAGAAAAACCTGCAGCCATGCCGGCCCTTTGTGGAATAGTTTGGACTTGCCTGCTTTAGGTCAAATGTCACAATGAAGGTCAAAATCACATTTTGGATATAACTATTGAATTATTCATCTTACAGATTTCCACTGAACACCAAATGCAGGTCTTTCAATTGTGTGTGCATGGATTTTGACCTATTGTTGACCCAAGAGGTCAGGGGTCACTGGATCAACACCTAAAAAAATTTAATGGACTATAACAGAAAAACAAGTGGAGATAGAGACTTGGTTACTATTATTGACAGATAGGAAACCAGGCATAGACTTCAAAATGGTGACATGACCTTTGACTTTAAATGGTGAAAATCAAGGTCATATGATTTGAAATGGTCTGAACTCCCACAAGTGTCAGCAATAGCAGCTGCGTACTTGTCACCGCATTGGAAACTACATGTATGCTCCAAAATGGCATCATGACCTTTGACCTTGAGCAACCTTGAAAGGTCAAACTCATAGTTGAACATTTTGAGAGGGAGATGTCCATGGGGAGCTTAAGTCCCCGCCCCTTTCAGGGGGCTCATGTGGCCTGAGACCAGGAAATTAATGAATAGTATTCAATGGGAAATAAAATGTTAAAATGGTATCTAGTTTGTCATGTGACCTGAATCACACACATGTTGTACCTCATAATAAATGATAATTATTCATGTGTGTTTCAACTGCTTCTGTTAAACAGCTGATTAATTTTCGAGTAAAACCCGTTAATAATTTGGACTACACGCGTGTCGCGCATGTGACGTCACCACAGACTCCACAGCTGAGTGGAGTGGGACGTCACATCCTCCACTCATTGTAGTCTCTTACTAAGCCCACATAAAACCTAACGTCACGTTTGCTTCACATCATAAATGACACATCAAATATTCATTATTAAACACTATCATATGTGAATTTCAGAACACTTGTCAAATGGAGTCAGAATTTAGCTTGACTCGCTCCATTCACTCTCATTCAAATAGTTTGCGAGCTAAGCACCCATGGACTGGAACTAGAAGGGCGTGACTTTACGAAGGGGTGGGGTTTGTTGTGCCTAGCAACACTTCATCATTCATTCATTATCTGAACCCGCTTTATCCTCACTAGGGTCGCGGGGGTCACTGGGGCCTAATCCAGCTACAATGGGTGAAGGCGGGGTACACCCTGTATGAGACGCCAGTTCATCTCAGGGCTGAACATATATAGACAAACAATCACTCTCACATTCACACCTATGGACAATTTTTAGATTAACCAATTAACCTATCAGTGCATGTGTTTGGATGGTGGGAGGAAACCGGAGTGCCCGGCGAAAACCCACGTGGACACGGGGAGGACATGCAAACTCCACACAGAAAGGTCTGGTGTGGGATTCGAACCAGGGTCCTTCTTGCTGTGAGGCTCGAGTGCTAACCACTGCACCACCGTGCTAACCACTGCACCACCGTGCTAACCACTGCACCACCGTGCTAACCACTGCACCACCGTGCTAACCACTGCACCACCGTGCTAACCACTGCACCACCATGCCGCCCTCTGGCAACACTTGATTTTTATTTTTTTTTTTCATTTCTTCATTGTTTTCTTTTAATTTTCTTGTTTTTTTTCTTGCTGTAGTTTAGTTCATTCTGCTCCTCATTAAATCACTGTGACCCCCCTTTAAATCCAGGTCTCTGTGGTTTCTCCAGACCAGCTCCCTTCAGGTCTCCATGTGGTGACCTCCGTCCGTCTTCATCCTTCGCCGTTGCGTCGCTGAATACTGTTTTACACGTTTGCATCCTGGATCCGGTTGCTAAGATACCGTAGAGATGACCAGGTGTGTTCTAAATCTGAATTCTTCCTCACATCAAATCTCCTCCTGTTTAATTATTTCACAATCTGTATCAAACCACAGCTACAGTTATTTATCACACAGTATCATGAAGATTAAACCGATTAGACTTATTAATATGAAAACAAAACCGTTTCAGATGAATGAAAGAATAAAACAAAAGATCATCCATAGGTGAAAATCACACCATAAAAATATTTTTAAAAATTACACAAATGAAAAAGTAATACGAAGACAAAAACAGGTTCTAAACAGTATGAGACAAGATAAATGTATTTTTAAAAACTACATCAAAATATGACAAAAGTACATAACAAAAAACAAGACACAGCAAAAAAATGTGAAATCTAAAAATAAAATGAACATAAAAAAAACCCCATAAAGACCAGAACAATGTATGATCTGATGCAAAACTGCCTTAAAAAAAAGTTCAAAACATCAAAGAGAATGAAAACTACACATGTGTGATAAAAGGACAAAATGTACAAGAAATATGGTGAAAAGTATTGAAAAAAAACAATGTATAATATGAGAGACAATGTTTAAATGATAAACTGGTAATGACATAAAACACAAAGTTTAAAGAAAATCAAAACATTTAAAAGAAACAAATGCAGCAAAATGAGAAAACATGAAAGATGTGACAAACTGAAAAAAATATTCCATCCTTTTATTGATTAATGTTAAGTTTTATCCAGATTTTGTTCATTTTATTTATTATTTACCTCGTGTTGATTATTGTTAATTTTTGTTCATTTGGGTAATTACAGAAGTAGATTTGTTTCTTCATTGGTTCAATGAAAAGAAAAATCAGCTAGAAAGGTAAGAGAGCAAACCTCCCCCAAGGCAGACCCCCCCCCCCCCCCCTGTGAATGAAGAGAGGTCCGCCAAGGAGGTATTAAATATTAGTCTGTCTGTCTGTCTGTCTGTCTGTCTGTCAGCAGGATTACGCAAAAAGTTCTGAAAGAATCTTGATAAAATTTTCAAGGTGTCAGAAGGAACAATTTATTCTTTATTTATTTATTCTGATTAAAAATTTATTCTTCATTTACTTTAATGTAAAATTTCAGAATCCAGGATCTCTTCCCGATCACCACCAAAATGTCATCATGTGTTCCTTGTGACACTCCCAACACATCCTGAAATTGAACTTTATCAAAATCCGTTCAGAAGTTTTTGTATAATCCTGCAGACAAACAAACACAGTCGAATTTAATACCTCCTTGGTGGAGGGAATAAAAAACAAGGCAGTCAGACACAGCAGACCGCCACCAAGGCTTGACTTTTCATTCACACGTGACATGATGGAACCATAGGTGTTGACCGTCTGATGTCTGAAGGTGAGACCATGTGAATGAAAAAAAAACCCCACCAGATTCTATCTTGTCTGAATCCTGAGATATTATCATTAATGTGTTTTAGATGTTGACCTTTAGTGTGACCTTGACCTTTGACCTTTATTGCTTAAAATCTAATGGGTTCTTCCTTGACCCATTATCTATCATTCCTGAAAGTTTCATCAAAATCTGTTCAGAACTTTTTGCGTCAACCTGTTGTCAGACAGACAAACGGACTCGAATTTTATACCTCCTTGGTGAAGGTAATAAAATACCAATAATAATAATAATAATAATAACATACCTACTATATGGCCCAAATTCAAGAAAGATGACTTCAATAAAAGAATTTAATACAATAACTTATATTAAACAAACAACTTTTCAATCCAAGAAAGTAAGTGTTCAAATGCTTTTATTTATTTATTTATTTATTGCATTCAATGACTTTTTCTTCGATTAAAAATGTTTTGGGGAGGTTTTTTTTGGTTGAAAATATTTTTTGATTGAAGTGATATTTTTTGGCGGGTTTGAGTAATAAGACACAAACATCCTATCCCCATACTATGGCCTAAACACACGAAGCATGACTTTCTCAATAAAAAAATGATTCACTTCAATTAAAAACATTATTTCAAGTCAAAGAAAATGTATACAAATGCAATTTTTGGGTGGATTTTTATTTATCTTTTACATTTATAATTACATACTATTTTTTTAATTGATTGAAAAAGGTTTATTTATTGAAGTTTTATTTAATGAAAATATGTTTTTATTACATCAACAACCGAACAAATCTACCTTCATACATTGTCCAACATATATTCCATGAATGATAACGAACCTTTTTAAACTAAAAGTACTGTTTCACTCCTGTTTTATTTTCACTGTATTTGATTCAGACGCATACATTACATTTATTTATATAATTTCCAATCCAGTTTCTTTGTTAAATGTGGATGACAACAGTTGTGGATAAATGTTGTTTTCATACGGTGCAGAAGCTGGAGGATAATGAGGCTTCTTCTTCTGTGGTGTTTGGTCTGGTCCTGCAGAACATGGTTCTCATGGGTCCAGATCGATGTGGTTTTACAGATGGTGAAGCGATAACACCAGAGGTTCTGAGCTCATTAAGAGGCAGGACCACACTCCGGTGCAGATGAAGAGGAGGAGGAGGAGGAGGATGAAGAGGAGGAGGAGGAGGAGGAGGCAGGAGCCGAACTAGAGCTGGCTTCATCATCAATGAACCAGAACACAGTGATTTCAACGTCCGGCGAAAACGGGTTTCATTAATGAGAAGAAACGAGGAGTGATGAAGATGATGATGATGAGGAGGAGGATGTTCAGAGGCTGCAGATGATTCCATAAAGAAAGGTTTAGACTGTGGCGCCATCTACCTGTAGAACCCAGCACTTACATGCAGGTTCAATGACAACTGGAGAACCCACCCCAAAAATAAAGGTAATGTGAAAGAAGTTTACAAAACCAGAATGAAATGAAAAACATATTGATTATTTTTTAATTAACAATTTAATCAACATAAAAAATGGAATAACTGAAAATGAACAAAGTAAAACTTTGCTCCCAATGAAATGAACAAAAAAAATTATGTATGGGTGCGAATTATCCAACCTACAGACCTATTAAACTGAAAAAAACATGACACTACAAACTAAATAAATATCAACTCCTCTTTACAATCCTGGTTAGAGAATGAATAGTATATAATAATTAGTGCTGTCTAATGACTAAAATTTTTAATCAGATTAATCACATGCTTTGGTATAATTTTGATTAATCATGATTAAATGTTCATTTTTAATCTATATTAATTGTTTAACATTTCATGAGCAAACAGGCTCAAGAAAAAAGTTAATATATCTGGACTCAATGTATTTGTTGTAAGCTAGGTGATGCATTAGCCTAGTGCTAGCATTAGCCTAGGGTAGATGCTAGATATGATCAGATGGGGGGCGGGACTATGGTCTGGACGTTCTGCGCAGCTGCAGATTGCGTTGCTATGGCCTGAAATATGACGCTCAGATGCAGTCAAAGAAAAGCTGAATTGGGTGCATTTCATTGGACATATTTCTTCATGGCGTGCTATCCAGGGAAGGACAAATCAACCGTTGTAATCTGTCGTTTTATTCATTTTATTAATTTTTCAGTTTTCCACTGTCTAATTTTCTACTTGAAAACAAACAGGCATTTCGTAGCTGATTACATCGGTAATATGCAACCTTGTGTACTTTTTATTTTTTTATTTTTTCTTTTATGTGGAATATTTTGGCAAATCCAAGTACCACGAGGATGGAATGTAGTCGAGAATGTCATTGATGGGTGATGTTTGAAACAAGAACTAAAGTTGGTCTATACACACCACATATAAGAACAAACATACAAGACACAATAACCACACGTACAGTACAGTGGAATATCTACAGTTGTACATTACATTCATCTTTACCTTTGTTATTAAATTCACTGAAAAAATAGTGAACTTAGACCCGGAGTCGTCCTTGGTGGATATTTTGCGAGATCTTCTTTCAACAGTGCCGTCATCTTTCAAAAGTGTGAAATTACTGCATCGATCGACCTGAGCACTAGCACGATCATCTACTTTAGCCTAGTGCTACCATTTGGGGTGGTCGTGGCTCAGGTGGTAGAGCGGGTCGTCTAATAACCGAAGGGCTGGTGGTTGAAATTGTAGTCAGTCTGTTGTGTCCTTGGGCAAGACACTTCACCCTCCTTGCCTCCAGTGTCACTCACACTGGTGTGTGAATGTTTGGTGGTGGTCAGAGGGGCCGGAGGCACAAAATGGGGAAGAGCTTGTCAATGAAAACCAGGCTCGTAATCATAGAATTTAGTATAGTGATGTATAACAGTAAATTATATATAACATATGTTATAATAAATAAATTAAAGGATCAGTAGGTGGGGGTGGAAATTCAGGAAGTGGTAGAATCAGAGAGAAGATGGAGAAATGAATGAAACAGTAAAAGTTGGTGCAGCTCAGGCTAGAACAGAGAATGTGTCAGTACCTTTACATGCACTTTGACAAAATCAAATTACTGCCGTTGTCCAACTAATATAAAAAATAATAGTTTAAAGGCTGAAATAGTCAATAGCGTTGCTTGAAAACTCAAACCTGACACCACAGATATTTGTGTAAAAATGTAGAAGGAAACTTTCCTCCAGTTCAGATAAAAACCTCTACTGTAACATGACATTTATAGACTTCAGTGCAGGATCCTGTTGCCAGCGTCCTCATAACACTTTAATTATGACTCTTAACGGGCCAAGAAATTACAACCGTGAAGAGTTTGAGAGTCTGAGGAACCGCAAGGAGATGATGAACGTCCGCAGAAAGGAAGATCTGAGTCTTAAGTCAGACAAACGAACAGAAAAGCCAACGACGTGGACCTTTTCAGCTGAGATAAACCTGTGTACACCTGTTTGGACCTGGTTGTCATAGTAACCCCCGATGCTGAAGGTCTTCTCAACGCTTCCTTCTGTCTCTGGGCTTTCATCGCGTCGTCCACAGAGCCGAGCTTCTTTTATCGCACTCATTCCATCCACATGACATCACCAGTGGAGCAAAGCATGATGGGAAAGCGCAAAGCTCTGCTGGAACAAACGCACGAGTGACGCCCACACCACGAGTCTTCAACTTCATGTCCCGTTATGTCAACACTTCATCAACACCAGACCAAGGCCAACAGCAACACACAGAACGACAAAAACCACAGCATACACTGCACAAGCACACACTGTTACACACAACAACACACTGACACAAACATATGAACACACACTGACAGACTAACACAGATATGAACACATACACAGACACAGCTACATACTGACAGACACAAACAGACACTAACACACACATACTGACACAATACACACAGAATCACAGATACACACACATTGACAGCAGAAGGTCTTAAGTGTTGAAGTGTCAGATGGAAACTCTACACATGGATTTATCGAACCCCTCGACTGCTGGAACCTGTGGTTTTTCTGCCTTTAACGTCCTGAAAAACAACTTTAAATAGAAACCCCAACTTTAAGTATCCACTGAACTAAAGCAGTGTTCCCAACCCTGGGTTCAAACCCCACCCACACCATGGTACTGTTTATCTGTCAAATATTCAAACCCAGACCAATTATTGGGTTGTCAGCGTTAAGAATGGGCGATACACAAGGTATCATACCTTATGAGATATTTTTTTGTTCAGGGTAGAGATCGCCCATCCTGTAGATGGCAGTAAAGCAAAGTTTCAAACGTCCGCCAGCTGCCTCGAAGCAGCTAGCACCAGTCTTCTTAGATACTATGTTAGCAGAAGCATTTGTTTAAATAAGCTCTAAATATAAAATGTATAGTTTATGTAGTGGACTATTGGTTATAATGGTATGTGATGCTAACATATTTCGATTCAAGTCTCTACAATTTAATTTACAGGGTGTCTGAAAAGCAAGCCCACAGCCCCAGTCATGACAACCATAGAGCCGTGATGACAACAAAACAATTGTGCTAAACGTTAACACTGCCTTAAATTTAACACACTGCACCAGCCTTAACTGTATGTTACTATATCCAGTTGAGTTACTATTACTCGTGGCATCTGGCTGGTGTTACCAATTAAAATGACCGTTCAGTTACAATTTCGTTAGCGATTTCGCTAACGTTAGCATGCTAAGTGCTGCTACAGTGATTTCTATGAATATGAAGAAAGTCTGCACTAATATGAAAGACTGCACTGAGAGCTATATGACCATCAAGAAACTGTTCTGGTGTCATTTATAGTTTATTTATGTATAATAGCCTACAAAAGTACTATACCGTGATATATACCGTATACTGCCAGTGGCTCAAATTATACCAGGATCTACATTTTTGACCATACTGCCATTCGTAGTCACCGTCTTTTATGTTCATTGCCCTTTTATGTGCGTTTCCGTTGTAGGTCATCTTTTATTTGAATTGCAGCAGTGTTTTGTTTTTGAATCTACAATGCTGAGCTTTTATATATTTATATAGCTATGGGGCAAGCACAGAATAAATTGACAAGAATCAACGAGGACACAGGAACTATCAAACTGTTTATTGACTGTCTCCTTCAGTGGTTCTGGTCCTACAGATACAGACTGGACTTTAAACACATAATGGACAAGGCAGATCACCCCCCACCCCCCACACATTTATCACCACCCAACTTGTATCACTTGTTCCTTGTACCAGAATCAACATTTAATGAAAATTTCAGTCAAATCCATCCATAACTTTGAGGTGTTACTAACACGCGCACACATAACTGCCAATTCTTGTGTGGAGTAATAAACACCAGACACTCAGGACCTCCACCGTCCACGCTTCCACCTTCAGTCTGTTCAACATTAATCGTCATTGGTTTTGTTTTTCTTTTTCTTCTTCTTCTTCTTGCCTTCCAGCATATCACCGTACGAAGGATCTACGGGTTCGCACTTGACCACCACCTCCTCCTGTTTGATTTGGATACTGGGCTCTAGCCCCTCCTCCACCTCCTCCCGCTCACGGTCTTTCTTCTTCTTCTTTTTCTTCCTCCCTTCATCTGCTGTGGCTGTGGAATCCTCTGTGACATAAAATACCTCCATCATTTCGTCTCGGACCGTCACCGCCGGCTCTGCTTCGTGCCTCATCAACGCGCCCTCATTGTCTACGGCCTCTGTCTTTATTCGCTTGTCCTTCTTCTTCTTCCTCTTCCTCCTCCTGCCCTCTTCATCCTCTTCTTCTGTTCTGGTTTCTTCTACGAACCTCTTCATCACCAGTGGTCGGAGCGTTGTGGACGAAGGCCCATAGGCGGCGCCGTCCGCCTCGCTCTCTGCCACACAGGTCAACGTGGGGGTCTTGCTACCAAAAGGGTGGAACCTCTGTTTAAGGCCCGGCGGGATGGTAGGGGCGGGGGCAGCGGGGACCACCTGGGGGGTCTGGTTGGCGTTAGCATCTCCGTAGGTCTCGCACACATTCAACACGCCAGAGAAGGTGGGACCGAACTCTGCGACATCCGAAGAGGAATGGGCCTTGGTGAGCAGACGGAGGTCCGTGGTGGTGTGTGTGGACGCCAGGACGCTGTAGATCTGATGGTCACCGCCGGCGCTGGCCCTGCCCTCTGCAGCAGGAACCTTCAGTGTCTGTAGACCGGAGAGGGGAACCTGAAGACCACGGAACCTGGACCAAAGACAGAGCCCAGGTTAGTGACTCAACATCTGAACCACGAGAGGATGCCACAGAAACCAGGATGAGAACCAGCCAATCATCAATGAGCATAATGTCACATGACCATGAAACTCCAATAACGGGAGTCATTGGATAAATGATTAATTAAATTGATGTATTTATTTCAAACAAGAATGTCAACGCAGAAGAAAATAAGTGCTGCCAGGCAAACATTTTAGCTCTTAATGGACATCTCCCTCTATGACCATGGGTTTAGCCTTTCAAAGTTGTTGAAGGTCAAAGGTCATGATGCCATTTTGGAGCCTACATATAGTTCCGTATCTGTCAACAATAGTAACTGAGTACTCATCACTTCTCTTTTTGGAGTTATGGTCATTTAAAATCACGTGACCTTGAGTCTTCAAAATTGTCTTTCAAGGTTCTGAGTTGATGCACATCAACGGTAAGAGCAAAAAGAAACTATATGTAAGTACAATATACAGGAATGAAAAGGAAATTCACCATTTGCTCTATCTGATCATTGAGATAACACATTTTGGTGACTTTGACCTACATTCACCAAAATGTCATGACATTTTTATGGAAATTAGTTGAGGATGTTTCCGTGTAAAGATGCTGACAATGAAAAAAAAAATGAAAAAGGAAAAAAAAACAATACACTTGCCTCCCTTTCAGGGGGCAGTGGAGTAAGAAGACAGAAACTACAAGCATAACTTAATTAAACAAAGAGACAAAGTATAAATAACTTAATACAATAAAGATGATCTAACAATAAATAAAAAAGCAAAGTTAAACAAGGCAGTCAGGGACAGCAGCCCTTTGCCAAAGCTTGATTTTTTCATTCACACGTGACGTGATGGAGTCATAGGTGTTGACCATCTGATGTCTGAAGGTGAGACCATGTGAATGGAAAAAAACCCCACCAGATTCTATCTTGTCTGAATCCTGAGATATTACCACTGATGTGTTTTAGCTCTTGACCTTTAGTATGACCTTGACCTTCACTGCTCCAAATATAATGGGTTCTTCCTTGACCCATTATCTATCATTCCTGAAAGTTTCATCAAAATCTGTTCTGAACTTTTTGCGTCATCCTGTTGACAAGCAGATTCAAATTCGGTGCCTCCTTGGTGGAGGTAAAAAGAGAATGTATAACAGTGTCAAGTGGCAGACAAATTTATTGAAGGTAATTCTAATAAAACGGAGTTTTTTACAGACTCCAAATACAGTTTCAGTTCAATTAAAAATCATTTAAATGAAGATATTTCACAAAAATATATTTATTTATTATTAATTATATTAATGTATGTATTTTACCTTTGTGGGCATTTTAGAATATAAAACCTGCATCTGAAAGCACCATTTAATGCATGCAAGTTGTAGCAGGAACTGAGGAAATGACATCACAGGAAAAAAAAAAAAGGGGGGGGGGGGTTACAAATGAGGCCCACCTGAGAGCAGAGTAGTGTGGGAGGGAAATTCAAACAAACGAGAGACTGAAGGAAGTTAGAGTGAAAAGAAAATGAAGAGTTCAAATTATGGACTGGTGTGGACCCAGGACTCTGTGGGTGAGACCCTGAAGCAGGTGGTCCTGGATCCGCTCAGACTCAGTGGCTGTTACAGGTTGAACAACATTTAAGCTGTGTTTCCACTACATGGTATTGGATCTACTCGACTACTTGGTTCTACTCAGATACCAGGAACTATTTGTTGAGAGTGTTTCCGTACAGATACTATCGTACCTGGATGTCAAACTCACACTGATTTTTGTCATCAGCTAACAAAAACAGAAATGTCTCAACCTCTACGACAGAGTAAAGTAAAGAATATTTGTTTTCATATGACAGGAAAAAAAATCGTATCAGCTCAACATATCGACGGCCTGCGTCAGTCATCAGCTAAGGCTGATCAACAAGAAAATTGTATCGGCTCAAAAAAAAAAAAATTAGTTGATCACTATGCTACAAGGTATAGGGGGTAATTCCAGGTCCATTAAGTCAAAGTCCTGCCATGTATTGGTTCAAACTTACTGAACATAGATGATTCCACTAATGATCCCATTTACCTGGATGAGGCATTGTGCTCATCAAAATGGGCTGGTTCAATGAACAGGTTTGACAAGACTTTGACTTGGACGTGGAATTACCCACCTCTGCTACAGGGTTAGGGTTAATTAAAAACAGAAGTGATGTTTGAAACCTGAGTGTCTGCTTTATCGCTGAATCTACATCTTCACTGCAGATAAAACCAGATGTGGTGCTGGAGATGAAAGGGTCAGAGATGGACAGTGTGAGGGATGGGGACCAGAGGTTGGACCCACCTTTCAGGGTTGAAGTTAGAAGGAGCTTTAATGAGCCATAACTCAGCGTGGTTCTTCTTCAAAGCATTGGTTAAGGTGTTGCTGCAGGTTTTGTGGCTGAACGATACGAAATCAGCAGGACACTGGTACCTCATGGTTTTCTCTGTGGACGGAAATAGATTAATCACCCGAATAAATGCGAATAGATGAAGAAAAAGACAGATACAGATTCAAAGGAGAAGGAATCGAGTCTTTACTGCAGGATAAGACAAAGTCCAGGCTCTGAAATGTCAGTGTTTTTGTCTGAAATAGTGTAAAAGACTAAATTCAATGTTGACTAAAATACATTTATAGTAGGGCATTAACGACTTCAGTTTTTTTCAAGTTGACTTATCTGTCAATAAAGTCGCGTCGTGTTGACTGGGTCATGATGACGTCATCACATTGTTAGCAGACAAACAACAGACACACGCTAAAAAAACTAAACAAAAAACACGGGCTCACGTCTGTCCAGTAATGAACAACTTGTATTAAAGTTCACTGCAATGTAACAACGTCCACTGACACAAACAGCATTTAACTGCAACAAAACAAAGGCTAACATTAGCAAAGAGTTTTCTGTTAAATGTAAGTGAACATCAGTAGGTGAACATATGTCTGCATTTGGTCTGGACCCACAGCTCTAAAACTGGACTGTCCACACGTCTGTCACACGTCCTCACTTTTTATATTATGTGTAATAAGTTTAATGCCAATAAGAGGAACACAACACCGTCCATATCATGTGTTTGGAGGAAAAAGAGTGTGTTGTCTTAATTCAGGTTGTCTGCAATGCTTATCACTGGTTAGCTAATGCTGCTAATGCTGCTTGTAACATTCACATTAGCCGATACCTCTTCAGATGCCGTGCCATTTTTTTCATCTAAAGTGAAGTATTTCCACACATGCACGTGTGTGTCACTATTGTTTTGTTAGCCCACCACAACTGTGTTACCTACAGGTGTCTTGTTTATCTGGTCTGTGTTTACGCACGAGAGAGAGGGAGGCAGGGAGAGAAAGAATAACATGCGACTTATCAACTCCTCCGAATTTAAGTCGACTTGTGTTACGAAAGTCGACGTGTCGACATTTTAGTTATTGCCCTAATTTCTACCATAAATCTCTTATGTATCAAGTATTTGTTTTAGTACTTCGTATACTATTAGTATAAACTATACTCACTATGTTTACTGTGGACTTTAAGCATAATCACACTCCAAAACCCTTCCCAGGCTGCAAAAGTGTAAAAGAATTAATTCAATGATAAATGACCTTAGTAAAAAAAAATATTTACTCCAAAATGAGCCTGGAGGGAAATTTTAAATGTGGGATTACACTAAAACTACTCAGTGAAAGTAGTTAATATTCGCTCTCATAGTACATGACATAGTAAAAGCTAACAAAGGGAGAGAGAAAGAGATTAAATACATTCTTCCTACTTTAATGTTTCAGGAATCTGGTATTGTTGATATTACTACATCATATATTATTACTACAATCATTTTCACTTACCGAGTACTTTTGGAGTAATCAGACAACAAAATTCCTTCCAGGCAACTTAGTAAATTTTGTTTTATTGAGGTTATTTATCATTCAATTTAGTCTGTTACACAATTTCAGATGAAAACCCTTTTGTAGCTGGAGAGGGATTTTGTAGTATAATTACTCTATAAATACTCGGTACAAGTAGTTTGTAATGTTTGTACAAATAGGAAATTACTTAATAATACCAACAATACCAGATTCTTTAAACATTGATGGAGGAAAAGGGGTTTATTTAATCTCTCTAGTTTCAGTTTTGCCATTAATTAACCACCGATAAACTGCTGTGTTCGGTGTCTGTCCTCAGTTTAAACGTACATTTGAAGCACTGAACTAATTTAGACTTAACATGTTTTATTTCGACCATTTGAAAACAAAAATGCAAATAAAATTTAGTACAAAAATGCTGATAAAAAAACTGCAATGTCGTAAGCCTCAAATGAAAAGCAGTATTTAGAATCATAAACATGCCTCCCTCTACATTAGACCGATGACACTCAGATTTAAATTACTGCTGTTTTTACTGGAACCATGTAAGTGATTACAGTTTAACACTACTAGTATCAATTTAACACACTGGTTATTATTAAACTCCATTTGATTTCGTCACAGAGAACTTCCTAAACTATGAATTAGCCTCCTAACATCCAAACCGAACCGTTCCCACCCAGACCAGACCTGCAGCTTTGGCCTGGCTCTCCGTCTCGGACACCGGACTGTCGTCCTCATCTTCACTGGACGAAGAAATGTCTCTGGGCATCTTTAAACTTTAACAAAACTAAAGTAGAAGTGTTGGATTCACTATTTTTCTATGGCACCAAAGGCATGGCTACCGCGGACGCACATGTGTTGACACAAAATGAACTCTGACCTGTAATGACGTCACTTCCGTGCTACTTTGGCTGGAGTTCTTTAAACGGACACGGTGGTAGAACGTGTACAGAGAAAACCAGCCAGTGACCTACATTACCCAGGATGCACCTGTAAAGGTTACGTAACGTCCCAGTGTGTGTCGGGGAGGCTGTGACAGTAGGCCGAAGTAGGTAAACAAAACACACAAATAAGAAAACGGTCCAAAACTGAACCGGAACCCAAGTCTCTTTCCTGCCGTAGGATGTCTAACACTGTTCTGCATCGACCGGGAATCGTTAACGGGAACAGTCGTTGTTAAACGGAGGGCGTGCACCTGTTGGAGCTAAATAGGTTAACGGAGCTAACGTGTGTTAGCTTCGTTAGCGAGCTGTCTGGTCGAGCCCCGGTCCAGTGAATCGGTCATGTCGTCCCCGTCCTCCTCGCGCCGCCAGTGGTGCTACCTGTGCGACCTGCCCAAGATGCCGTGGACGGTGGTGTGGGACTTCAGTGAGGTGGTCTGCCGCGGATGCGTCAACTACGAGGGGGCCAACCAAATCGAGTTCCTGATCGCCAGCGCGCGGCAGCTGAAGCGGAGCCACGGGATGCAGGACGGGAACGTCCGCTCACCGGGTCCGTCTCCCAACAAGCACGGCACATCTGGGCGAGGAGAGGCGGCGGCGGAGGGGGGCAGGCCGCACTCCGACCGCTTTGAACGGGGGGGAAGAGGCGGTGGAGGGGAGAACACCGGCTCCGCCATCCGCGTTCCGCCCAACGGGCTGCACAGGGACGGTCAGCCGGCCCAGGAGGGGAACCGGCAGAGCCCCAGCGGCAGCCGGAGACCCATGCTGGGGGCGGCTATCCCCCCTAGCCTGGTGACGCAGAGCATCGCAGGTATTCCTCATGGACTGCTGGCGGGGATGCCCGCGGGTCTCACCGCCCGGACAGCCCCCATGAGCAGCCCCATGATCTTCCCCGCCCCGATGCTGGCCGAGATGAGCCGCCGGCAGCTGGGCATGGGGATGAGCATCGCCCCGTTCATCACCCCGGAGCTGGAGCGGGAGCTGAGCTCGTCCCAGAACCAGCCCAAGACTCAGAGCCAGGCCCACACGGCTGTGGCCGGCAGCAGTGCCGCCAAAAGCACCGGACTGCCCTCCGCCTCATCCTCCGTGGCCGGTGCCGTAAGCCAGACCAGCCCCAAGCCCGCGTCCTCTCCGGCCAGGCAGCCCCGGCCTCTGACCTCCAGGTCCGGGGGGGAGCCCCTGGGCTCCGGAGCCTCCGCAGAGGCGGCCACCACAGCCGCGGCGTTACCCCACAGCGGAGCCTCGGAGCTGGGCTCAGCATCAGCCGGAAACAGCCACGCAGCTGGAAACACTTTGTCCTGCACCTTGTGTCACGAAAGGCTGGAAGACACGCACTTTGTCCAGTGTCCATCAGTGCCAGGACACAGGTATGTGTGTGCAGTGGACCAGAGAGAGAGAGAGGGGGGGGTGACACGTCATCAGTTTGATGTGTTCAGTGTCTGTTGAAAGTTGAAGGCACTGTTATTTTTTTACTGAGGTTGAACAAGTATGACATTTATAGATGGAAACGTAAAAAGCCAACATTTGATTGGCTGATGTCCACACCTGTAGCTTCCACCAAAATAAAGACACATGCATTTCTGAAATAATTTATGTTTTGAAAAACTTTTGAACATCAAACTAAACAAAACATCTGAATGGATTAATCCTTTCTCTTTTAGGTATAACTTTACCCAAGTGTCATTATTTCCATCAAAAACATGATCTATATTTAGAATTAAACTTGTATAAAACAGGTGCAGTTTGATTACAATGTATCACTAGACTCTGGGGTTTTTATTTGAAGTGTTTTGTTACAGAACAAGTCACTTAAAGCACATTTTTTCAAACCGAACATCAGTACAAACATTGGTATCAGTCATGTTTTCAGACTTTAATGATCCAGCCTCAGTCATCTTTTTGTGTTTTCATTCTTCTGATACTGTGAGTCTGGTTCTAACTCATCTCCTCTGATTCCTCCACCCCTCAGATTCTGCTTCCCCTGCACCAGAGTCTACATCCAGAGCCGGCGGGGGGACGGGGAGGTGTACTGTCCCAGTGGAGAGCGCTGTGCACTGGATAACTCTCCCAACAGCCCCCCCTGGGCCTTCATGCAGGGGGAGGTCACAACCATCCTGGGCACAGCAGGAACAGGAGCCGCATCAGCCGCTGCCCCCGGACCCAGTCCTGGCTCCGGACCCGGGTCCGCCTCCGGGGCTGGGACCGGGTCGGGGTCTGGGGCCGGAAGTGGGAGTGGAAGCGGAGACATCGCCGTCAAAAAGGAGAGAGAGACGTGATTGTAATTTCCACAGAGAGTGACCCGGCAGCAGGTAAATGTCCAAACCATCTGATCCAGGAAAACTATGACACTTAGGTTTTTACAGATGAACTGCCCTCAGCTTCAGGAGAAGGAATGTCTAATGAAACACTATCAAACTCAGACAAAAGGGTGTTTACGCAGGTGAGTTGTTGACAGTTGTGGATAGTGACAGTGAAGGTCATTTTATTCAGTGGAGGAGACGATATTTAGTTTGAACAGGGTTTTTCTTTGGTTATGACTGAACTGAAAACGATGCAGTTTTTCATAATCTCTTCATGAAATCTTTAGAAAATAACTAATTGATTCATTAACACAGTGAATATGACAATAACACATAATGGAGGTATTTTATTTACACACAGTCAAAGTCACTTCTGTTCATGCACTTAAAGGTTGAAAAGTTACAGTGTAGGAGCCGTACATTGTCACTGGTGGATAGTTTGTCTTTCCATGTGTTTGGACTGGTTGCCATGGTGATGTGCAGGGTTTGGGTCACATGGGAAACAGGGGTGACACCCACAGGTTATATAGGGAGCTACTACTACCAATGCTACCACTAATAGTAGTAGAACAAAAAAGAAAAAACTCCAAGGCACTTTCTTATAAGTGAAAATTAAAAAGCCTTTATTAATTTGGGTTGGTTACAAAAACCTATAAAAACATATAAAATATGTTTTTATGGTTTTATATGATTTAATAGGTTTTTGTAACCAAGCCAATTTAATAAAGGCTTTTTAATTTTCACTTATAAGACAGTGCCTTGGAGTTTTTTCTTTTTTGTCTTGCTATTTTCCCATCCAATAGAGCACCTCTAATTATTATTGCTATTTTGAGTCCAGGTAGCATTCCTTAAGCAAACCTTTTTAGGTTCACTAATAGTAGTAGTTTGAATAATAGTGAATTGTGGCGAACTAGTGGAGTTCAACAATATTTTGTTGAATTTGATATTCGGAAAGTTTCCATAAATGTGTTTGAGTCCAGTTTTAAGATCCAGAAGCACTGTTTTGTAAGTGTAAATGTTCCAGTGTTTTAGAGTGTGCGTTGGTTCAACACAAACCCTGTGGAGCTGTTTTAGTCCATGAAGATGGGACTGTATGATTTCAAGGACAAATGGATTCAGACACGGTTCATCCTCATGATCTGTCACCAGATGAAACTAGTATTCAGAGAATGCCCAATCTCAAGTTTCTATGACAACCTGTTTTTGAATTAGAGCCAATAATGTGATTTTGACCTTTGTGCTAAATGCAACTTTGACCTTTGACCTTTTGCATTATTGATAATTTTGTTATGTGTCAGTGTGTGTAATATTATGATAATATATCCAGTATTGATTAAGTTATATCGTGATATGTCTATGTTTGACACACACAGTGTTACAGAAGTTAATTTTGCCACGTGTCACCTTTGACCTCCAGAGATCTCAAAAACTATTGGTCGTAGGTGATAACACCAGTTATGATAATTGTATAAATCTTCATTCCATGTCGTTTGGTATCAATCTGAAAGTTCTGTGACCCTCTGGTCTTGAGCTATAACTGATTTTGACCTTTGACCTTTAGTCAAATGGATCATTGCATCTAATGCACATCAGCTATATGTATATGCCCATGTAATTTCATGGTGATTGAGTTATAGCATGATATGTCTCTGCGGACACACATACACACACACACACACACACACACACACACACACAGTGATCACAATAATCTCTCCCAACCAATGTTGGATGAGATTAGTAATCAGTGAACTGGACCTGAAATTCTGGAGCAGAACATGGACCACTTATCGAAGTGCTTATTTTGGAGATTTTAGATGCAGTTAAAAAAAATCCATTCCTAGTTTTTTGGCTGATGTCATCACACCCTGACCGTTTTTCTCTTCTATTCATGGCGTGTGTCGTCTCTCACAGTTACATCTTCCACCAGACGGAGGTGGTTCAGCGGAAACCCCTCCCCTTAAGGAACAGACGCAGCACAGCCCCCCAGCGTTCAGAACCCCTGCACAACCCAGGTGTTCCCCCATCCACCTGGACCCACATTAGCAGAACTGCCGGACCCCTGACGTCACCCACATCCTCCTGAATGAAGCCCGACCTTTGTTTGAACCCACATCTTCTCTGATGTGAAGAGAATGTGAAATGTGCCAGAACCCAGAACCAGACACCGGGTACTGGGTTCACACGGGCCTCGCATAAGAGTCAGTCCAACTATTAAACCCATCAGGTAAAAGACTGTCAGAGGTTCAATGATAACACAGAGGTATCAGGACCCGACCAGCACAAACACCACAGACTCGTGGACCAGGTCTGTCCACGGTTCTTTAGTTCAGGGGCCACGTACGACCCAATGGGACTAGTAAAATAATAACAATAATATAAAAATAACAAGTGGTGCCAGACACGATAAACCCCGCCCCTCACAAATGTTTTATTGCTGTCTCAAAATGTGAGACTATTGGTTCCACCTTTCAAGGTCAAAGGTCATGGTGCCATTTTGGAGCTTGCATGTAATTTTCTATCTGTCAACAATAGTAACAGTACTAATCATCACTCTTTTTGGTGTTAAGTCTATTTAAAACCATGTGACCTTGATTTAGACCTTAATGTCGCTCAATGTCAAAGGTCATGGCATCATTTTGAAGCCAGTGCCAGGTTTCCTATTTGTCAATAATGGTAACGAAGTCTATATCTGTACTCGTTTGTCCATTATAGTCCATTTTAGTTTATTAGTTTATCAGCCCAATGACCTCTGACTTCTTCGGTCAACAATAGGTCAAAATCTACACACACAAAATGCAGAAGTTAAAGGCCAGCATTTTGGTGCTTATTGGAAGACTTTGAGATTTAGAGTTTAAAATGTATATCCAAATTAGATTTTGACCTTTTATTTGTGACCTGGGACCTAGAGTTTTAAAATGTGACTTCAAGGTTCTGATGTTAATGCACATCAACAGTGAGAGCAAAAATAAACAATATATAAAACTGAGTATACAGTAATGAAAAGGAAATTCCTCATTTCTGATCATTGTGAAAACACAATTTTGGTGACCTTGACCTTTGACCTCCAGTTGCCATAATTTAATGGGATCTATTCTGGACCACCCCGCACCTTTCTGAAAAAAATCTTGGAAATTGTTCCAGTAGTTTTTGTGAAAAGTTACTGACAATCAAACAAAGATGGAAAAAAAAAATTGTGTGAAAAAAGCTAAATTATTTTATAAAAGTGTGAATAACCTGAATGACCAAGTACAAACTAAAAGTTCTTTTTAAAAAAAGTGAAATTTCAACATAATTTACATCTCAGTTTATTATGAATTAAACTTGCAGCTAACATACAAATGCACAAATATTCAGTAACCATTAAAATTGCACTTTAAGAACAAAATTTTACTCTTTCCACGTTAAATCAAAAATACAAATTGCCATTATTTATTGGTTACTCAATTATTTTACTTCAGATCATATTAGTTTGTATGTGGAACCTGAACTAAATCTCTCAACAGTGAATGTGTTTCCATTTAAAATTACTCAAACTTTAAAATCTGATTTTATGAAGACAACTTTGAAGGCCACACTGAGGATAAAAAAGACTCATGGGGGGAAAAAGTCAGAATATGAGAAGATGTGTATGTATATATATATATATATATATATATATATATATATATATATATATATATATATATGTGTATATATATATGTATATGTATATATGTATATATATATATGTATATGTATATATGTATATGTATATGTATATATGTATATATATATGTATATGTATATATGTATATGTATATATGTATATATATATGTATATGTATATATGTATATGTATATATGTATATATATATATATATATATATATATATATGTATATATATATATATTGTAGCTAATATTTGAAAAACCTGTTGGTGCATTTGAGTCTGCTGGGAATTTTGACAACTCAAGTTGTGAAACATCTTTTATTCTGATATTATGCCTTTTTTTCCTGTAAATACCAGCTGTTCCTCAGAAACTAAAACAACTCAAATCTTTACAGTGAATGTGTTTCCATTCAAAAGCACTGACGCTTTAAAGTATGATTCTACAAAAGGACACTGAAGGCCACACTGAGGATCAAACAGACTCATGGGACAAAAAAAGTCACAATATGAAAAGAATAAAATCTAGTTTCAACTTTTAGGTAATATTTGAGTGGGAATCAGTTTATTCGTCATATAGCATGAACTGAAATAAACTCAGCTGGTGCGTTTTTGGCCTGCTGGGAATTCTGACAACTCAAGTTGGGAAACTTCACATGTTTTATTCTGTATAATATTATGCCTTTTTCCCTGTAAATACCAGATGTTGCTCCTCACGTGGCCTTAAATTAAGCGGCTCCTCCAGGTTTCAGATGAGTGCGATGATTCTCCATTCAGATATTCGTGCCTCTTCACACACACACAAAAAAAAAAAACCCTCCGACATTAGTCATAAAGTGAACGTGTCAGGTCAGTTCCGGTGTCAAGTCCAGACGAATAGTGCATGTGTTGTGGTTGACGTTCTCTGCTGTTCTTTTATGACTGAATCAGGGTCCGAATGAACAGATTTATACTTGGTCTTTTTTTTTTTTTTCTTTTTTTTTCTTTTTTTTTTTGCTTCGTTGTTTTACGTACCGATGGGACAAACTCGGACACAAAGTGGCGCGAGGCGTTCAGGTGTTCACGCCTCAGCTTTATCCTGAATGTTTATAGAAACGAGCACCGACTGCAAACGGCGCTTCAATATGAGACCCAGCCTACGCTTTACCCCGAATGTATATGAACAGATATCTATTCATACGCCTAGGACTATATTTTCTACTAGAATGTTGGATGTTGTTTCCTGTATAGACGACTTATCCTAGTATTTACGTGCAATCCTTAGTCATAGTATATGCAATGGTTTGGAATATTTTAAAAACTATCTTGTATTGTTTCTTATCCCGACATTTTATTTGTTAATCGAAGAGAAAATCCACCTTAAAGCATAAACCTGAGGCATTGAACACATCACCCTTGAGATTGTAGAGATAATTGATTAATTTCCACGGTGACAGAGGGAAGCAATGACAATAAATGTGACCCTCCAGCACAAAACCAGTCACTTGGGTCAAGTTTCATAAACGTAGATTTTATATTTATCTTAAAGTTTATTAAAAATGTTTGCGTGACACTAATTCAACCAATCAGAGGCTGTTTTTCAACACCGCCATAGCAACAAGGGCTTTAGTTTAGTGCAGAAGGCTTTGTTCTGAGGCCTCCCATTGGTTCAAATCTATAATTCTGTAGATTTCTATTTAAGGGTTGTCTAGAGGGAATCCCCATCTTTCCAACGGTACCAAACATGACGGGGAAATACCTAACGCCAGCGCCAAGGAAAGTCGTGTTTGGAGTCGATTTTTCTTAGTTTTAGACTTAATTACTGTCAGAGTCAGTTGTTGTTCTTCCTAAAAGACATGATTTGAAGAAGTTACGCTAGGAATTTAACAAACACTCATAGTTAGAAGTGTTCAGGAGACATTTTACTGGGATTTTATCAAACTTCAAATGTGATAATTTTGACCCTTATAACGTATTTATAAATACTACTGTGAGACTGAACCACTGGTTTAGTGCCGGAGGGACACGAACTAACAAATGTGACGTGTGTTGGTAAAAATCTGGTGATGCGATACGAATCACAATACCTGGATCATGATACCATATGTCCTTAAAAAAGGTTATTATAATAATATATGGTATATTATAATATATTGTTGCTTCTTGGAAGAATTGAATGACACCAGAAATATTCACAAATACTAATCAACCAACCAAAAAAACCCAATGAAAACTCAAGGCTTTGAATGCATCGCCATGGAGACGGTAAAGCTAATCCTATAGTTTCCATGGTGATGGAGGGAAATAATAAACAATAAGAAGCAGGAGTGCGTATTGGCAGAAATCTTGCGATATAAATCACAATACTCGGATCATGATACAAAGATATATCAATATATCGTGATACTGTTGAAAAGGAAATTATTGTAGGTTTTTTTATTTCTGGAAAGAATTGAATTATAGCAGAAATATCCACAAAAACAGAAAAAAAGAAACAACGAATACCGGAGACTGAACACATCATTATGGAGACGGCATGGCTAACCACATCGTTTCTATGGTGATGGAAGGAAACCATAACGATAAAGAATTCTGATATCCTTTTCGCTTTTTGATGTTTTTGTTTGTTTAATCTTTTGCTGTATTTTTTTAATATGTCGTTTTCCTTTTGTTTTATTTTGTTTATACTGTTTTTACTTTTTTATTTTAGTTTCATCTTTTTCTGTGTATTTTTTCCATTTTTTACCGCATTTTAAAAAATATTGTTTTACTTTTGTCATGTTTTTGTTATTCCGTTTTTTTTTACATTTTCACTTTTGGATGTTTTGTTTCATCTTATTTTTTTTTCTTTTGTTAAATTTGTAGTCGTTTTTGTTTTGTTGCTTTGTTTCATCTTTGACATAATTTCCATTTTGCCTTTGAATGCGTTGTTTTCTATTTATGACGTTTTTCCTTCTTGTTTCAATATTTCATTTAATTTTTTTGTATGTCGTTGTTCTGTTTGTACTAAACTAAACCTAAATAAAATCAGATAATCTTTTTCAGTTTCCACATCAGGACTAAACCTCAAACATCAAATATTTTTATCCAGATAAAAGCATCTTTTGGGTCGATATATTGTGGCCTAGTTGTCATCTTAGTATCGTGGTCCCATTATCGTGACCTTGTATCGCACTAATCGCAGTCTCAGTATTGTGGGCTTGGTGTCATGGTCCTCTGTATCGTGATATCGTGGCCTCAGTATCATGATATCGTGGCCTCAGTATCGTGATATCGTGGTCTCAGTAACGTGATAGTGGCCTCAGTATCGTGATAGTGGCCTCAGTATCGTGATATAGTGGTCTCAGTATCGTGATATTGTGGTCTCAGTATCGTGATATTGTGGTCTCAGTATGGTGGTCTCAGTATAGTGGCCTCAGTATCGTGATATCGTGGCCTCAGTATCGTGATATCGTGGCCTCAGTATCGTGATACCGTGGCCTCAGTATCGTGATATCGTGGTCTCAGTATCGTGGCCTCAGTATCGTGATATCGTGGTCTCAGTATCGTGATATCGTGGCCTCAGTATGGTGGTCTCAGTATCGTGGCCTCAGTATCGTGATATCGTGGTCTCAGTATCGTGATATCATGGTCTCAGTATCGCGGCCTCAGTACGTCAGTCTGGTATTTTCTTTTGTCTCTCTGTGTTCTGGTGGATTCTCTCTCCGTCGTGTGCCGTTCGTACTCATCAGTACAGAAGCACAAACAAACAAATAAACAAATAAACCAAAGCTGAACTTCTGCCCAAACCCGTGGAAATTATTTTACCAACCTGTGTTTCTGCACCTCCTCATGCTTTTTTTCTTTTACCTCCCCCCGCCTCTTCATCTTCATCCTCCTCCTCCCCCTCCTCTTCCCCCTCCTCTTCTTCTTCCTCCTCCCCCTCCTCTTCTTCTTCCTCCTCCCCCTCCTCTTCCTCCTCCTCCCCCTCCTCTTCTTCTTCCTCTTCCTCCTCCTCCCCCTCCTCTTCTTCTTCCTCCTCCCCCTCCTCTTCCTCCTCCTCCCCCTCCTCTTCTTCTTCCTCTTCCTCCTCCTCCCCCTCCCCCTCCTCTTCTTCTTCCTCCTCCTCCTCCTCCCCCTCCTCTTCTTCTTCCTCCTCCCCCTCCTCTTCCTCCTCCTCCCCCTCCTCTTCCTCTTCTTCTTCCTCCTCCCCCTCCTCTTCCTCCTCTTCCTCCTCTTCTTCCTCCTCTTCTTCCTCCTCCTTCTCCTCCCCTTCCTCTTCCTCCTCTTCATCCTCCTCCTCCTCTTTCTCCTCCTGCTCCTCCTCCTCCTCCTCCTCCTCCTCCTCTTCCTCTTCCTCCTCCAGTTTCAGACCCACATGTGGTGGTCGTCACAGTGCCTTCCTCACTTTTTCAGGGTCACTTTAAGGCCAGTCTGGATCCTCAGGTCAAACACTCACAATTTTTACCTGAATCTGTTTTTACTTTATTTTCCTTCAGTCGACACCAGATATTAATTCTTTAAAGTCTTTGGAAAAGTCAGTCTGTGTTAAGGTTTTTTTTCAGCTGTCCATGTTTTTGTTGTTTTTTTTTAAGATCTGTTTGTTTTACTGCAGCTTCATGTACAAAATAGAAAAAAAGAACCAGAATAAAATGGGATGGAAACGTGTACGACTGTTTGGATCAGTTTTGTTTTTACAGTTGTTTTATTTATTTAGTAGATTCACATAAAAACCTCTGGAACCTGTTTTCTATGGATGGATGGACTTTATTCATCGGAGGTTGATTATGGAAATAAAAGAATAAAGTTTAAAAAAGAATATTCACCTAAAGAAAGAACATGATCAGCAACAAAAAAAACTGAACAAAAATTTATCAAATTATTTCTAAAATGAACAAAAAAAAAGACGATTATAAAAGAATGAAAAAAGGATGGTTTTACACCTGATCCTGGTGGTCTACAGTAAAACCACATCAGACCTGATCCTGGTCCCAGACCAGGGAACCACAGTCCAGTTCTGTCCACCAGATGGTGCTCTTCTGTGTCAGAGGTCACCTGCCAGGACCTGGGCTGATCCACCTGGGACCTGGTGATAAACCTGTGGTCATGTGACCCCCCTGGGACCTGGTGATAGACCTGTGGTCATGTGACCCTGGTCAATCAGCTGTTAGTCCACATGGGTCCATGTTGGTGTGGTCTGGATCAGATCTGGTCTGCATTTAACCAGGTTCAGGTTTTCATCAGATTATCGTCATATTTATGTCTTTTCATTTATTTATTTTGTTGTTGTTGTTGTTGTTTTCAATCTTTATTAGTGATTATTTTGTCCAAGTTTCTGCATTTTTTTTATGTTCAGATTTTTCTTCATGACTTTGATGATTTTTGTTCACATTTAGTTTTTTCATCTTTTACTTAATACTTTTTTATCATCAGGTCTCATTGTTTTGTGTGTGTGTGTGTGTGCGTGTGTGTGTGTGTGTGTGATCTGCAGTTTCCTCCATTAGTGTCGACTCATTAAAGTCTTTGTTAAACTAATTACAGTCGAGTTAATGGATCCATTGACCTGAAAAATGTCCTGGAGAGAAAGACCTGGACCACTGGGTCCACCAGAGATCTGGACCACTGGGTCTACTAAAGACCTGGACCACTGGGTCCACCAGAGATCTGGACCACTGGGTCTACGAGAGACCTGGACCACTGGGTCCACCAGAGATCTGGACCACTGGGTCTACTAAAGACCTGGACCACTGGGTCCACCAGAGATCTGGACCACTGGGTCTACGAGAGACCTGGACCACTGGGTCCACCAGAGATCTGGACCACTGGGTCTACTAGAGCCCTGGACCACTGGGTCCACCAGAGACCTGGACCACTGGGTCTATTAAGACCTGGACCACTGGGTCCACTAGAGATCTGGACCACTGGGTCCACTAGAGACCTGGACCACTGGGTCCATCAGAGATCTGGACCACTGGGTCTACTAAAGACCTGGACCACTGGGTCCACCAGAGATCTGGACCACTGATTCCACTAGAGATCTGGGCCACTGGGTCCACTAGAGATCTGGACCACTGGGTCCACTAGAGACCTGGACCACTGGGTCTACTAGAGACCTGGACCACTGAGTCCACTAGAGACCTGGACCACTGAGTCCACTAGAGACCTGAACTGCAGGGTCCACCAAGACAGCAAGAGGATGTGAAGAAACCAGAACCAGGAACCACTGACCTGAAAACCTTCTTGTAGAGAAATGAAAAAAACTGAACAAAAATAATTTTAAAAGTTTCCAAAATGAGCAAAAGAGAAAAAAATAATTTAAAAAGAAAATTCAGTGAATGATTTTGTGTTTATTACATTTATTTAAAAAATCTGTTTTTGTCCTGATAATGGAAATAAAAATAAAATTAAAGGAATTAAACTCATCAGTAAAATGTGACAAAGTGAAAAAATAAAGTAAAACAAGATCATTAAATGTTTCAGTTTGTTTCAGGATCTGGTCCAGATCCGGGTCCAGATCCATGTGAAGTGATTCTGGCTCTGGGTCCTGAGCAGACCCTTTGATCCTCAGACCGGGAGGCGCTGGTCCATCCGGGTCCTAATCCACTTGACAGGCAGGTGTGTGTTGGGGGGGGGGTCTGGGGTGGACGCAGGCTCCAGTTCAGCTGATGGATCCAGATTCAGGACAGACTGAACCTGGTGGTGGGTTTCAGACCTGAACCCTGGCGGTGTCCCACTTGGACCCTATGTAAACCCGTGTCCTTCCGGTGGTTCCTGGGCCTTTTAATCCCTTCGACCTCCCGCGTGCGCATCCATTACATGCGCAATGAGCGGTCATTAGCGCGCGCTTTGACATGCACATGCTCCGTCTGGTCCAGGACCCACATGTGTATTGGAGACCGGACCCGCGCCGCGCGCACCAGGACAGTGTGTGTGTGTGTGTGTGTGTGTGTGTGTGTGTGTGTTGTTCATTAATATGTATTTTACTCAATATTCCCTTCGTTTTTCACATTTTCACTGTGGTTTTATTCAGTTGTCGTTGTTTTTTTTATGCTGGTACATTTTATTCCTTTTTAATTCATTTATTTAATGTTACTTTTATAGATTTTTCCCCCCATCAATTTTCAGGTGTTCTCACTGGATTATCTGTATTTTTGTTGCTTATTTAGTTTGCTTTTATTAGATTTTGTTGTTTTGTATTCTTTTCTTTGTTTTTTTTTTACATTTTGCTCATTTTTTGTGTTTCTTGGTGATCATTTCCATCTTAATCTGAACATAAATGTTAATTTCTTCCAAAAAAGAACAAAACACAAAGATTTAATCCAAAATATAATAATTATTATTACTATTAATAATAATAATAATAATAATATTAATAATTAATGATGTTGTACTGATACATTTTCTCCATAAATGGCAACTCTTTATTTCTTATTTTACAAACTAATACTTGATTAAATATTTCACTTAATAATATATTTTATGTCACACTTTATTTGTGTGGATGAGCTGGGGAGGGAGGTGGGTGCACTTTTCAGTTATTTATATATTTACTTTATTTAGTCTTTCTTTTTTTCTCTGTTTTAACTGTTTTATCATGTGTTGTCTATAAATGTTTGACATATATCATAAACATTTATATAAACTGAAACGTGTTGAATAAACATGTTCAAATATATTTATATTTTGCATATGTGTTGGATTTTTTTAATCACCCTTTTTGTCGTTTTTTCTGTCATTTAGAAAAGTTTTTGAGTAGGTTTTTTCCGCATAGTTTTTGTATGGTTTCCTTTTAGTAAACATGTTAACTGCATATATATTCATATTTTTACATATGCTTTGTATGTTTAATCACTTTTTGTTTTTTTCTGTCATTTAGAAAAGTTTTTGAACAGGTTTTGAATTTTTCATCCTTTTTTTATTTTTTTTATTTTTTTTTTTTTAGCGAAATTTGACTAGATTTTAACCTATTTTGTATTGGGGGGGGGTTTCTCTCCATTTGTTGTGTTTCTTAGTGTATTTTTGTGACAAATTTTAGCACAAAAAGAGAAAACATGGTTAATTAAAATTAATCCAAAGCAACCACGTGATTAAAATGATAATCATTTCACAGCTTTAATATTTAAATATATATAAAATCAACATCGACTAAATGATTGTGGTCCTGGTTGGATCTTCTAGAAGTTCCTTCTCCCGTAGTCCTGGTCCTTCCTCTGTGACCCAGTGTCCCAGACTACCCTCACTCCGGTCCCCGCAGAGGATTATGGGTCACGGGTGGCCCGGGCCCAATATACAGCACGCCAGGGGGCCACATCGTCCTTTGAGCCGGGGCCCTTCCTGGTCCAGGATCCTCTGGAGGGAGGGGGAGGGGGCGGGACCCGGGACCTGGGCTGCCTTATAAGACCCGCACGACCTGGTTCCTGGACCGGATCTGCGCGCACAACACCTCTGAGTCCAACACGCGCTCCACACAGTGTCTGAGGCCCCGAAAAAAAAAGAGAAAAAAGAAAGAACTAAAGAAACTGGTCAAAAGGAACCGAATTCTACAGTTTATGGTTCCGGGACCATGGAGGACTGACAGATCCACTTCACACCTGGACTCTGTTTGAACTGTTTTAGTCTGATTTTGTGCGTAAAAGACTTGTTTCCACAGAGGATTTGGATCCGGATCTGTTCCCAGGTGGAGGATTTAGTTTTTAGTTTCGAACTTTTAGTCCACATCAGTCCGGAACCCTCGACCCGGTTCTCTTCAGACCTGTTGACTTTGGGATGTTGAGCTCTGTGAAGATGGAAACCCACGATCTACCTGAGTGGAATACTTTCTACAGCGAAGCCAGTGAGGTGAGAAGCCCCACGCACGCACATTTCCTGGTTCTGAAGTGGATCCACAGGAGCGCGTGTCAGTGGCGCCAAAAAAACTGTATAAAACACAGTCAAACATTAAAATAACTGCGTTAATATTCAAGAAGAAAAAGTGAAATCTTAATGTTTAATTCAACCCACAGTTGCGGTGCGTAAAGATGACAAAAGTCACATATTTTCACCTTTTAGTTTTAGTTAAACCAATATTTAACTTTTAAAAATGACAAATAAACCAAGACACAGCTACGGTGCGTAAAGAAGAAAAAACCTGAGACATTTTCATTTCTATTTTTATTTTCACCACAATTTCTCTCCATAAAATGTGCAAATAGGCCCATATTATAAAAGAACAAACGAACACTGTTAATGTTTAATCCACCAGAGTCACAGCTGCTGTGCGTGAAGAAGGAAAAACGCACACAATTTGTTCAGTATTTTTTATTTGAACCATCATTTCTCATAATAAAATGTACAAATGGCTCCTTAGTATTAAAGAACAAACGACATGTGTTAATGTTTAACACAGCTGCGGTGCGTAATGAAGGAACACACATTTTACTCTGTATTTTTATTTTAATCACAATTTGTCTTTATAAAATACAAATACATACAAAACATACACCCCCGAATAACAAATATATTTATAGAATCAGGTATTTTTCTATTTTAAGACATTTAAAGCAACAAGAAATCGTTTTGTATTCCTTTCCTGTGCCTTATCTCTGTGCGTAATTTTTATTTTCTGTAAATCTTCTGCGCAAAACCTTTTTATTTTCTATCTTTATCCTGCTGAGACCCAGTAAGTAAACATTTTCGCCATTTTACATTAAATAATTGCTGTAATTTGAAACATCATGATTAATTTGGTTAAAAATGTTAACGCAGTTAAATGGAATTTTTTTTTTAATTGAAATTGTTGAAGGTGTTGAATAAACATATTTATATTATTGCATAGGGTTTGAATATTTGATCAATGTTTTTGTTTTTTGCCTTCTGTATTTTAGAAGTTTTTTTAATGTGGTTTTGAATATATATTTTTATATATTAGTTTATTTTTTGAAGGAATTACACTGGATTTTTGCACGTTATCTGTAGTTTTTCCTCCACATTTTATTGTATTTTTTTGTATTTTGTGGTAAATTTCAGTTAAAAAACAGTCAACCAACATAGTGTTTTAATTAATGTCTTAATTAATTGAATCATGATTAATCAAAATGTAATCTAAAGCAACCCTGTGATTGAACTGATTAAAATTGTAATCATTTGACAGCTGTAATAAAAAAGGAAACTTTTATTGTAGTTTAAAGTCTTTAAAATTAGATTAACAGAAAAAAGTTTTAAACCAGTTTTTAAAAATATTTTTTTATTTTCTTTTTTCCCATGTTCCCAAAGGAATATTTCAGTTTCAATCAGACATATTTGTGACAAAAAATAAAATAAAATAAATTAAGTTAAATAAAATGTAATTAAAAAAAATTATTTTAGGAATTTCAAAACAAACTTTAAATCTGTGTATAAGTGTATATATAAATATAAAATTATTATTATTATTATTTATGTTAGTTCGAAGATTATTTCATAGTTTGTGATTAATTAAAATTAATCCAAAGTAACCCTGTGATTAATCTGATTAAATATTTCTTATATCGGCTCATGTCCATTTCAGTTGACTTTTTTTTTTTTTTTAAAGTAAATCAGTGAAACTTTTACACTGGAGTTTTTTTTTTTTTTTAATTTAATCTCTTCTTCTCGTCCTGTCAGGTGTGACTTGAGTTGCCAGACTTCTGTTTTCTGATAATTGAATTAGCGTTAATTCCATCAGTTCTCACCTCAGTCAGACCTGATGACATTAGCAGAAGAAGAAACAGTCAGTAAATGTTTAACTGGCCTCTTATCAGCAGACTGTAAATACTTCAGCCACTGGAATAAAACACCTTTTTATTTCTATTTTTTATTCCTTATAAAAACATCTGCAGCTTTAAAATGGATTTACACACACAGGAGGCCTGTCTGTCTGCACAGGAGGCCTGTCTGTCTGCAGAGCAGGCCTGTCTGTCTGCACAGGAGGCCTGTCTGTCTGCACAGGAGGCCTGTCTGTCTGCAGAGCAGGCCTGTCTGTCTGCACAGGAGGCCTGTCTGTCTGCAGAGCAGGCCTGTCTGTCTGCACAGGAGGCCTGTCTGTCTGCACAGGAGGCCTGTCTGTCTGCACAGGAGGCCTGTCTGTCTGCAGAGGAGGTCTGTCTGTCTGCACAGGAGGCCTGTCTCTCTGCAGAGGAGCTCCATGACGCGCTTTTTACGCATTTTCAGGTTAACATGAGTGTGTGAAATCCACGTCCACAGGCCACGAACTGAGAGAAGCTTTGTGCATTGATAAGAGTCTGCAAAATGGAAAAGGAAAAGTTCGACAGAAAAGTCTGAGTTTAAGGAGAAGAGGAGTTTAAGGAAGAAAAACAGTTAAGGGAAAAAAAAGTTAAAGGAAGAAAGAGTTAAAGACAAAAAAACAAAAAACAGAGTTAATGGTAAAAAGAGTAAACAACAAAACAAAACAAAAACTGTGAAAGGCCAACCCCCCAAAGACAGTTAAATGTATAAAAAAATAAGAGTAAAAGCCAAAAATAAAAACCAGAGGTAAAAATAAATAATTAAACAAACAAACAAATAAATAAAAAAATTCACAGTAAAAAAAAAGTCTAAATTTCAAACCAAAAACCAGAATTAATGGTTGAAAAAAGTGACAGTTAAAATGTTTTTATCTGTTGTTTATGTGTTGTTGTTTGTTTGTTGACACCTGGTCGTCTTGGTTACAGATGTATTCGTCTCCCGGCTCCATGAACTCGGGCCTGGGTTCCATCAACAGTTACATCAACCTGAACCCGGCCACTGCCTCCCCCGCCTCCATGAACATGGCCTACCCCCCCTCTGGCCTCAGCAGCTCCCCCCTGGCCTCCATGGGCTCTGGCCCCGCCCACATGCCCCTCTCCCCGGTGGCCCCGTCCCTCAGCTCGAGCTCCCTGACCCAGTTGGGCCCCGCAGCCCCGGGTTCCCTGGGCTCCCTGACCCACTACCAGAACATGGGCCAGTCCATGAGCCAGCTGGGATACCCCGCCACCACGGCCGGACTGAGCCGGGGGCCCAAGGAGATCCCCCCGAAACCCTACCGACGCTCCCTGACCCACGCCAAGCCACCGTATTCCTACATCTCCCTCATCACCATGGCGATCCAGCAGAGCGGAAGTAAGATGCTGACGCTGAACGAGATCTACCAGTGGATCATGGACCTGTTCCCGTATTACCGCGAGAACCAGCAGCGTTGGCAGAACTCCATCCGACATTCGCTGTCCTTCAACGACTGTTTCGTCAAGGTGGCGCGTTCGCCAGACAAACCTGGGAAAGGCTCGTACTGGACGCTGCACCCACAGTCGGGCAACATGTTCGAGAATGGTTGTTACCTGCGGCGCCAGAAACGCTTCAAGATCGAAGACAAGGCGGCCAAGAAGGGCGCCAAGAACCAGGAATCGGGGAAGGGGGGTCACGGCGCTGACCACCTGGCGGAGGAGCAAAGTCCCACTGGAGCATCAGAGGGTGCAGACTCCGCCCACTCCGACAACTCCCACCCCGAGTCCTCTTCAGACGATGGCCCCCACCACCGGAACTCACTGGTTTCGTTGGACTGCCCACCCCTGTCGTCCTCACACCTTCACAGCCCACCGGCGTCCCTGGCCCCGCCCTCTTCCACCCCGTCCTCCCTCTCCTTGTCCCTGGCGCCTTCCTCTTCCTCCTCCTCCTCCTCAGCCTCCTCTAACCTCCTCTATTCCCAGTCCCTCGCCAGCAGTGCCCACCTCCTACCGGGTGGCGCCATGCAGCAGCACCTGGACCTGCAGAGCGATGCCCTCAAGTCGCTGGACCCCCACTACAACTTCAACCACCCCTTCTCCATCACCAACCTCATGTCCAACGAGCAGAAGATGGACCTCAAGTCCTACCAGGACCAGGTCATGGCCTACAACAGCTACACCGGTGGCTCTCCAGTGGGCGCCAAACAGATCTACGACAGCCCTGGACCTGCCGCCATGGACTCTGGCGCCTACTACCAAACTCTGTACAGTCGCTCGGTGCTCAACGCCTCCTAATGTGGACTCTGGACCTGGATTTGGATCTGGGTCTGGATCTAAATCTGGACATGGATCTGGATTTGGATCTGGTCTCTGGACTCTGGATCTGGACTCTGAATCCAGATCTGAATGTGGATCTGGACTTTGGTTCTGGTTTCCCAAATGTCCGCCCAGGCCGGTCTGTGCCTCTGCTCGTCTTTCTGCTCTTTTGGCTTCAATCCAACGGCCTTGAACAGACTCGTATCTAAAATGGCCGCCGTGTTTGAGACCAAAGGACTATTTTTTTTCTGTTGTTTTTTCTTTTGTTGTTGGATAGAAACGACCAGTGAAGGACCTGGACCATGAAGAAGACTTTTTTTTTCCCATTTTCCATCGCTGTGTATAAAATGTAAATAGATGTATTGTGGCGGGGAAAAGGATATTTGCTTTTATTTATGAAGGGAATAAATTTTAATATATCGTGTATCGTGCGTTACAGCCCGAATGGGAGGTGTTTTTAGTTTTGTTTTTTTTTTCCAACGGGGATGTTTTTATTTTTTTATTTTATTTTTTTCAGTTACTGTTAAGGCAGGTGTTACTGTGGCAAGAGCCGGTGAGGGAGACGATAACGTTATAAAAGTCGATAACGTAATAAATTTGCCCTTTTTAAACTTTAATATGCCAATAACGTAATAAAAGTCCTGAAGCGATATCTTAATAACTTCTGGCCAATAATGAAATAAATGTAATTATTACATTATTGGCTCAGTTATTACATCTGAAAAGTTTTTTGTTTTTGTGTTTTTTTACCAGGCCAATAATGTCATAAATTATTACTAGAGCTGTCAAATTATTAAAATGTTAATCAGATTAATCACAGGGTTACTTTGGATTAATTTTGATTAATTGTTACTAAATATTCTTTTTTAATCTGTATTAATTACACTTAACACACTCAAACAGACTCAAGGAACAAGTGAATAGACCTGCACTGAATGTGTTTGTCATAAGCTAGGCAACGCATTTGTCTAGAGCTAGCATTAGCCTAGTGCTAGCATTAGCCGAGTGCTAGCATTAGCCTAGTGCTAATATAATCCCCTACCAAAGTATGCTTTGTGTTAATTTGGTATTTAAGTTGAAAGTGCTTCTGTGAAAAGAAAACTCTGTCAAAACACTTTGTTAGTCGACTGTACTGTTCAAAATATACAAAAATACACTAAGAAACACAAAAAGTGCAGAGAAAACAAATATAGAAAAGATGGTAAATCCATTAAACTTTACACAAAGAATCAACTAACAAAACAGTGATGAAAAATCCCAAAAATATTTAAAGCCTTCTAAAATACAGAAAAAAAACACCAAAAATGTGATAAATATCCAAAACATATGCTAAAATAAAGTAAAAATTATTTATATATATATATATATATATATATATATATATATATATATATATATATATATATATATATATATATATATATTTGCAATTAACAGGTTTATTCAACACCTTCAACAGTTTTCAATAAAACAACTTGAAACAAAACAACTTTAACCAGATTAATCATGATGGATTAATTTGCATTAACGTGTTAATTTTGACAAAGTTAGTAGTAAGTTATTACAGTATTGGTCATTAGTTATTACGATATCAGTTCAGGGTTTTTTATTACGGTCTATTGTACATTTGAAAAAAGGCCAAATTTGTTACGTTATTGGCTGTCATTACATTATCGGGGTCTTTCAAGGCAACTTTCGTGTTACAGTGTTTTAAATTCCGATTCCAAATCAGATCGGTCAAAGTTTGTCGCGTCGGATTTAAATGAAGAAAAGGTTTTCGAGTAACTGTGGTAAAAGCTACGAAATATGTTTCTGTTTGTCTTCATCTACATTGTGTTACCTTTAAGGCCATGGGTGGGTGGGGAAGGGGGAGGGGTGTTGGGGAGGAGGTGGGGTCAGTCAGTTACTAAAACAGTGGAGGGAGGACAGATGCACTATGGGAAATTTACATACAGTACTTTGCACTATGGAGCTCATGGGCTGATAGTGTTTGTTACAACAAAGCCCTCACTCTGTTAAAGCATCATGGGATATCACTGCAGCTAAGGCGTCAAATGACCATATGACCCCCCCCACCACCACCACCACTACTACCCCCCTCATCCACCCCCACCACCCAGAAAACACGGCCAATCAATGCGTCGACAATCGGACGACAGCGCGGAGGACGAGGTTCAGGTCACATGATTTTCTGTGTTTATTTAAGCTAATAGCGTCTGTTGCTTCTCAACCTTTTGAACGTGTGCTGATATAATATATGGTTCTATTATTGTTGTTGTTGTTGTTTGTGTTGGTATAAATGTGATTGAAATGATTAAATTTTCTTATTAAAAAGGCAAAAATATGGGGAGAAATGGTTCCTTGGTTTTTATTTTTCTATAACTAGTCGATATATTCTGGGTAAACAGCAATAAATCCTAAATGTATAGAGGAACAACCCTGTCATATTGGAAAATAAATATAGACATTAGAGCTGTAAAAATAAAGGCAAAAATCCACAGAAGAGTAAATGATACAAAAAGAAGTGAACCTTATTGATATAATAATAATAAATGCAACTGAAGACAAAGTGACGTCAAAACTAGGGCTGTCAAATAATTAACATTTTTAATCAGATTAATCACAGGGTTGATGTGGATTAATTTTGATTAATCATGATAAAATAATCATTTTTAATCGATATTAATTTTTTTTATAATTCTTCATGAACAAAGTGAATATATCTGCACTGAATGTGTTTGTCGTAATTAAAAAAAACAAAAACATTTTATAAAAAAAAAAACATATTTTGAGAAAAAACCCACATGACTGGATTTTTTGTCGCCCCTTCTGAAATGATGTGTTATGTCCTAAAGTTCATCTGTACCAATTTTGGTGCTTTAATAATTTCTGTAACGATTCTTCCAAATATTTGGATTAAGGTACCCCCACTATTAAATGTGATCAATGAAATGAGCAGAAATGAATGAAAAATGTACAAAATAAAATATAATGTGGAAAGAATGAATCAAAATCAGAATCAAATAAGCAACCAAATGATCAATAAATGGAACAAAAACTAATAATAAACAAAATCATAATTAACATGAATGATTTTAGAACAAGTCTGTAAATTTAACCCATTAACATCTTTAATGATGGTTATGTTAAATACTTGTTAAAGCTCTAAACCTCCTCAGGTTAAAGGTCACCAGTTGCTCTATTTTCTGCTGAATCTCAACTATTTGTCAGACTCAATCAATCATTCGATCAATGAGTAGATGGATCGATCACTGCGTTCCAGACCTCTTCGTACTCGAGCGCCGATCATTTGCCGTTGGTTTTTTGGAGGAACGGCAGCGTTTTGTTGAAACAGGTCCAGACCAAATGCCTCGTGGTGGTCGTAGACTAAACACTGCCGGATCCCACTGAGATCCTCAAAGCCTCACAGCCAGCGCCGGACCGTCCAGAACCCACCTCCCCGTCTCTGACCCGGCACTAGAACAACGTTTAAAGACATCAACCAAACAAAAACACAGATGGTGGAACTTCACTCTTTTCTCCTGGAGGCTCTGGGGCCAATACATGTGGTCAGAACCGAACCAGAACCACAGAAACCTGCAGAAACACCAGAGTTTAAACTGGGGAGGGGTCAATCATACGGCCCGTGGGCCAGAACCGGATCACTGAAGAGCCCAATCCCTCCCAAAATGGAAAAAACTTGGGCTGTAAAATGATTAACATTTTTAATCACATTAATGAAAAGGTTGTTTTGGATTAATTTTCATTAACAACAATTAAATAGTCGTTTTAATCTATATTAATTGTGTTTAATTTTTCATGAGCAAACAGACTCAAAAAAGAAGTGAATATATCTGCACTGAATGTGTTTGTCATAAGCTAGGTGATGCATTAGCCTAGTGCTAGCATTAGCCTAGTGCTAGTAACACTTCCCATTAATTTATGCTCTATGTCATTATGGTATTTTAAGATGAAAGAGCTTCAGTGAAAAGAAAACTATCAAATCACTCTATATCAGTCAATTGTTCTGTGTGTGTGTGTTTGAGGGGGGCATTAGCATTAGCCTGGTGCTAGCATTAGCCTGGTGCTAGCATTAGCCAGAATCCCCAACTAACATATGCTTCATGTTAATGTGGTATTTTAATCTGGAAGTGGTTTGAGGCCAAAAAAAGGTGAAAAGAGTGAAAAGAAAACTCCATCAAAACACTTTATATTGGTCGACTGTTCTGTCTTGTTTTTTGTTGATGTTTTTTTACTCAAATTTTCCACAAAATGCACTAAGACACACAAACAAATCTGAAGAAAAATATGCAAAACAACAAAACATGCTAAAATCCACTAATATTCACCAAAAATAAACTGACTATATATATATATATTCTCTTCTAAAATTCAGAAAAAAACACCAAAAAATGTGATAAAATATCCAAAATATTTGCAAAAATATGAATATAAATGCAATCAACATGTTTATTCAACACCTTCAACTGTTTCAACAAAACAACTGTGTTACATTTTTAAATCAGATTAATTATAATAACCTGAGTTCATTTTGATCAAATATAAACAAAAACAAAAAATGAAACTCCATCATATCTGCATTTGAATCAGTACCTAAAAATATTGATCCAGTACTTTTAAATATCGATATAACAATGTGAAATGAAATATGTAAGTGATAATGTATTGCGTACGCGTGACTATCAGTGAAATATTTTTTGATAGTCACGTGTGGGCAGTACATTGTCCCGCTTATTCTACGGGTTATTACAGCTTATTTTGAGAAAATACACACAATTGAATATTTACTTTCAAAGTGACCGAACTACCTGCGGAGTGATATGATACCGTGAATCTGAAGTGACAAAACTCATTGCCATTGGCAGCGGGTGCAGCGGGCGGTTATAGAAAAAAATCCGCCCGCAGAACGCTGGGAACGTCCATTCAAAGTGAATGGATGATGTGGGAATATTCTAGATGGACGTAGAATAACATATAATAGTCTATGATGCAGAAGCAGTATTTTCCTACATCCCTAGTAATGACGTCACATGTCCTCTGCATTGTTTTGCTTCAGAACGTATCCAACATGGCGTCCAAACAGAAGCGCTCCACAGTCTGTTTATATTTCAGGTGTAAAGACGACAAACAGAGTGACTTTAACTCTGTCACTGCTTCATTTGTTCAAAGGGAAAATCCTTCTAATGTGTTCAAATATTTGTCGTGTGCAGGAATGTCATGAGGTTGATACCATACTTAGTGAGGCTGGTGAATGTAGCATCAGAGCACATACCAGAATGTTCTGGGGGGGGGGGGTCCCTCAAATAAGAGTTTATGTAGGTAAGGAAAAGGAAAATGAGGTGCACGACAGTGGGAAACGTAAAGGAAATAGTAAAACATCTTAAGTGTCAGGTTTGTTCTGTAATCATAGGGTTAATGTGGATTAATTTCAAGTTATCACAATTAAATAGCATTTATTTTATTTTGTTTTATTTGTCTGTCTTTTTAAATCTTATTTTATACTGAAATCCTTATTTTATACTTGAATTCTTTATTTTATACTTGAATCTTTTACCTTATTTATGTGAAGTGAGATGGCACCAATTTCATTGTATTTTGTTGCATTGACAATAAAGACTGATTCTGATATTAATCATATTTCATTTTGTATGATGAGTTTAATCAGATTAATCACAGGGTTGCTGTAGATTAATTTAAATTAATAATGATTGAATATAAAATTTTAATGTATACTAGTTGTGTTTCATTTTTAATGAGCAAACAGACTCAAGAAAAAAGTGAATATGTAAACACTTAAGATGTTTGTCACAAACTGGGTGACACGTTAAAGCGTTAGAAGAATCCACAACTAACATGTGCTCAGCACTTATGTGGTAGATTAAACTGAAAAAAAACAACAACAAAAAATCCCCCATGTATTTATTTATCTATTTATTTATTCAAGATTAATTTTATTATCATTCAGACATCACATCCACATGTGAATATGAAACTATTTTATATTTCATCAACTCATACACAGAATAAATAATATAATAATAAAAAAAAAACCTTAGGAGAAAAATTATTAAGCAGCATCTTTCAGAGCAATACGTATTTATTTTTCTTTAATAATTTATTTTCTTAAACTAAATAAATAAATAATGTGCTTTGCATTAAAATGAACCCCAACTATAAAGACAAATAGGTTTTAAAATACTAAAGATGATTGATTCAATTGCTAAATAAAATTGTTAAAAGTATACAAATATATATGTTATCACATTCACATTCATTCACATAAAAAAAAGTGTTTACACCGTAATTACCCCCCCCCCCCAAAAAAAAAGGGGGAGAGGGTTTTTACCTCCACCAAGGAGGTATTACATTTGAGTCTGTCTGTCAGCAGGATTATTAAGTTCTGAACGGATTTTGATGAAACTTTCAGTAATGATAGATAATGGTTCAAGGAAGAACCCATTAGATTTTGAGCAATGAAGGTCAAAGGTCAAGGTCACACTAAAGGTCAACATATAAAACACAACAGTGCTAATATCTCAGGATTCAGAATTTCACCTTTTTTCATTCACATGGTCCCATAACCCTAACCTTTGACCCCTAACCTTCAGACATGAGATGGGTCAACACCTATGGCTCCATCACATCATGTTTTGACGTCATTTGACGACATATCAAGCCTGAGCGGACGTCTGCTGTCTGACTGCCTTGTTGGGATTTTTGGTTGGTTTGTCTGTTTGTTTGTTTGTTTGTCAACAGCTTTACACAAAAACTACTGGACCAATTTCCACGACATTATCAGGAAAGGTGTGAAATGTTCCAGAATAGAGCCCCTTAAATTTTGCAGAATGTAGGTCAAAGGTTAACATCATCAAAAATGTGTTTTTGCAATAAGAGAAAGGGTAAATCAGGTCAAATGTGTGTGTGTGTGTGTGTGTGTGTGTGTGTGTGTGTGTGTGTGTGTGTGTGTGTGTAGGGTGTTTGTTGTGCCAGGTACCACTTGTTCTTTCCTTTTAAATATTTTATTTGGCACAAAGCAATATACAAAATGAGAAGGGGATAATGTGACAGAAAAAAAGCTGAAATACACGAGGCAACAAGATGGAATGAACACTTTTAGGTTTAATATGTGAAAGAAATGAACAAAAATAATGACATTTAAAGTTAAGAATAGAAACATAAAGAAAGAAAGAAAGAAAGAAAGAAAGAAAGAAAGAAAGAAAGAAAGAAAGAAAGAAAGAAAGAAAGAAAGAAAGAAAAACCTTACCCACCCATGACATTATATTACAGCACAAAAGAACTGAGACACATTAATATAATAATAATAATAATAATAAATAATAATATAATTCTGGTTTTGTTTTACAGCATCATTCTAATAAAAGAAACAACCATTATTTTTGTGAGCGCATTATATTCTGGGATGATGATGTCAAAAGGTTGTATTAGAGTTAACAGGAAGCTAACAATGAACTTTTTTATGGACGAAAAACAGTCACAAAATGGCTCCGTGTTCGGCTTTTGGACTGAACTTCCAGTGTAAAGACATCGATGTGGGTCTGTCCATGGGTGGAGATAGAGTGGGTCTGTCCATGGGTGGAGGTAGAGTGGGTCTGTCCACGGGTGGAGATAGAGTGGGTCTGTCCACGGGTGGAGGTAGAGTGGGTCTGTCCACGGGTGGAGATAGAGTGGGTCTGTCCACGGGTGGAGATAGAGTGGGTCTGTCCACGGGTGGAGGAAGAGTGGGTCTGTCCACGGGTGGAGATAGAGTGGGTCTGTCCACGGGTGGAGGTAGAGTGGGTCTGTCCACGGGTGGAGATAGAGTGGGTCTGTCCACGGGTGGAGGTAGAGTGGGTCTGTCCACTGGTGGATATAGAGTGGGTCTGTCCATGGGTGGAGGTAGAGTGGGTCTGTCCACAGGTGGAGGAAGAGTGGGTCTGTCCATGGGTGGAGGTAGAGTGGGTCTGTCCACGGATGGAGGTAAAGTGGGTCTGTCCACGGGTGGAGGTAGAGTGGGTCTGTCCACGGGTGGAGGTCGAGTGGGTCTGTCCACTGGTGGAGATAGAGTGGGTCTGTCCATGGGTGGAGGTAGAGTGGGTCTGTCCACAGGTGGAGGAAGAGTGGGTCTGTCCATGGGTGGAGGTAGAGTGGGTCTGTCCACAGGTGGAGGTAAAGTGGGTCTGTCCACGGGTGGAGGTAGAGTGGGTCTGTCCACGGGTGGAGGTCGAGTGGGTCTGTCCATGGGTGGAGGAAGAGTGGGTCTGTCCACAGGTGGAGGAAGAGTGGGTCTGTCCACGGGTGGATATAGAGTGGGTCTGTCCATGGGTGGAGGTAGAGTGGGTCTGTCCACGGATGGAGGTAAAGTGGGTCTGTCCATGGGTGGAGGTAGAGTGGGTCTGTCCACGGGTGGAGGAAGAGTGGGTGGGTCTGTCCACGGGTGGAGGGAGAGTGGGTCTGTCCACGGGTGGAGATAGAGTGGGTCTGTCCACGGGTGGAGGTAGAGTGGGTCTGTCCACGGGTGGAGGTAGAGTGGGTCTGTCCACGGGTGGAGGTAGAGTGGGTCTGTCCACGGGTGGAGGTAGAGTGGGTCTGTCCACGGGTGGAGGTAGAGTGGGTCTGTCCACGGGTGGAGGTAGAGTGGGTCTGTCCACGGGTGGAGGTAGAGTGGGTTACCAGTGTTGTGCTAACTGCTAAGGTTTGTGGCTACCCATCTGCATGGTTACCTGATTTGCAGCCCACATGTGCATTTTGTAGGAGTGTCTGAATCTTTAGTGAACTATTTATAATCACTATATAGTCACTCAATGTATCCCACAATCCACTGCGAAAGGTAGTGGACATCAATGGTCACTAACCAAAGCAGTATATTCCATCATGCATTGCACGAGCCGAAAAATGACTAAGGGACCCGGAGATTTATGAGTGAAAGAAACACGGACAGAATCGTCCCTTTCCCACTGTAGGAACTATTTTAGTTCCTAGAACCTTTTTAGTTCCTCCAGGCAGGCAGGGTCTCTAGGAACTATATGATGTAGGTGTTTGGCGTTTGGTAGAGGTCAGACCACACCTATTTCCACATTTCATCATCTTGCAGTACAGCTGTCGTTAAAACCGTCAGCTGTGTGTTGGAAAAAAATATGAAGAAAGGAATAAATAATAATAAATGCATCTGAGGTCATAGTTCAGACCATAGCGATGCAGTCGGCAGCTGCGGACATCATAGTCCTGGTCCTCGTAGTCCTGGTCCTTGTAGTCCTGGTCTTCGTAGGTCTGGTCTTCGTAGTCCAGGTCCTCGTAGTCCTGGTCTTTGTAGGCCTGGTCTTTGTAGTCCTGGTCCTTGTAGTCCTGGTCTTCGTAGGTCTGGTCTTCGTAGGTCTGGTCTTCGTAGTCCTGGTCCTCGTAGTCCTGGTCTTTGTAGGCCTGGTCTTTGTAGGCCTGGTCTTTGTAGGCCTGGTCTTTGTAGTCCTGGTCCTCGTAGTCATGGTCTTTGTAGTCCTGGTCTTCGTAGTCCTGGTCTTCATCGTCCTGATCCTCGTAGTCCTGGTCTTCGTACTCCTGGTCTTCGTAGTCCTGGTCCTCGTAGTCCTGGTCCTCGTAGTCATGGTCTTTGTAGGCCTGGTCCTTGTAGTGCTGGTCTTCGTAGGCCTGGTCCTCGTGGTCCTGGTCTTTGTAGTCCTGGTCCTCGTAGTCCTGGTCGTTATGGTCCTGGTCCTCATGGTCCTGGTTCTCATAGTCCTGGTTCTCATAGTCCTGGTTCTCATAGTCCTCGTTCTTATAGTCCTGGTCCTCATGGTCCTGGTCCTCGTGGTCCTGGTCTTGGTCTGAGCAGGTGCAGGTTTCAGTGGCCGTTCGTCACCTTGTGAACACAAAGGAGGTCTGATAAGATACAGGGGAGGTTGATATGGTTTCCACGGTGACAAAGACACAACCAGGTACGACGCCGGAACCTTCCACTGATCATGTGACCGTATTGATAGCGCTCGCATTCAGACGATAACGGCGAAGGTCTGAGGTTTTAGCCACAGAACAGGACTGAAGCGTATCCCCTCCATGACCCACTTCCACTGGAGATAAGATTGAACGACCAATCAGCAGCGAGCGCCTCACATCCACCAACTAAACGCCCGCTTTGACTTTATTGAGACTCACAACCCGTCTGTTTTTTCACAGTTTTATCTCATTACTTTTATTTGACACAGTTTTTTCTTGTTTATTTTACATTTTTGTTTGATTTATTTCAGTGTTTCCATCGTCTTCCATCTTTTTTTTTTCTTTTTATATTTACATTGTCTTTTTACTCGGGCTGTGAAAATGAACGCAGATTAATTTGATTAAACATTTTAACACAATTAAATGGAGCAGTTGTTTTCAATTGTTGCATTGAAACTGTTGAATAAACATGTTAACTACATATATATTTATATTTTGGGATATTTTATCCCATTTCCACCAGTGTTTTACAATCATTTTTTAATATGTTTCGGATTTTTCATCGAATTTTTTGTGTTTATTTGGTTTTTTTGGTGATTTTTTGTGGATTTTAACATGTTTTGTATATTTTTTCCCTTCGCTGTTTTTGTGTTTTTATGTATTTTCTGGGAAATTTGAGTACAATACAAAAGTTTTTCTTTTGACTGAAGTACTTGTAGTTTAAACATGTTAAGCGCAGGTATATTCCCTTCTTTTGTGAGTCTTTTTGTCCATTGAAAATGAAACACAACTAACATAGATTAAAAGTCAAAATGTAATCATGATTAATCCAAATTATTCCAAAGCAGCCCTGATTAATCTGATTTTTCTTTTTTAAATCTTAATCATTTAACAGCCCAACTTAAAAAGAATAAAACATTTCAGTTTTGTCTGTTTAGTCTTTTTATTTTTGCCACATTCTTTTCATGATGTTCGTCTTCTGTTTTGATGCAGACATTCACTGACTGTAAATGAAAAGCCCAGGCCTCAGTGGTTGAACATAGACATATACTTTTGAAGTTTCACATGTTTCCAGTCTTTCTTCTGATAAGATCTGCTGCATAATTTTGCATAATTACATTTAATAGATCTTGTGCAGACGTCGGCAGATCCAGGGGAAAACCGTCTGGGTGTTAGTTTGTACCTGTTGATCATGTAATGACAGCCGCCCTTGGGCTGGAACGTCTGCGTAAAGACTCACTGTCCTCGAACGCATCATAAACAATGTCTTCAACAACGTCCACTTAAACCTGCTTCTAATTGTGTCTCTTACCTCATTTTTTATTTTCATTGTTTTCTTGTATCATCGTATTTTTGTTCTTATTGTTGTTTTGTCACTTTTTTTTTTCCTTCTTTTGGAACAGTTTGAAGAGAAATTGTGTCATTCTCCTCAAATGCACTGAAACTAAACATAAGGAGCAGAAAGTATATGCAGGTGTGTGTGTGTGTGTGTGTATATATACAGTGGTACCTCTACTTATGAAAGACCCAGCTAACAAATAATCCAAGTAACGAAAATCCTTTGCCTCAATTTTTTGTCTCTGAATACGAAAGAAAATTCTATTTATGGAAGAAACTGAAACCCCTGAGACATAAATACAGTACTGTATATACATTACTATAAGTAACTACGTAATGTACGTAAATATGTCACATACGTACTGTACGTATCATACCTTTGGCTAAGAGAGAGCTACCCATGATGCTTTTCATTACCCTTTGACAATTCATGAGGAATTAAACAGACAGAATGTAGAGGAGGAGGAGGCGGCCATTATTCCATCAGCACCAATAAAAAAACATCCTGGTGAAATTTCATCAACTTTCTGAATTTGTGGGGAAAAAAATCCCGAAAAAATATTCACCAGTCGTGCTATCGCCCACTTTGACGACGTACGCCTTGTACGAGTTAGAAAGATTATGAACAGTGGTCAAAGTCAATCGTCTTTGGATCGATATTTCACCAAACGTCTGTCCACAAACTTTGTTGAAAGTGAAAGTGACAATTTAAACAAACACAATGGTATGAAAATGACCCACATGTTTGGGATGAAAATGACCCACATGTCTGGTTCATCTGAATGTTTTAATGTTTAATGTTCAGTCAGTGAAGACACATTTACCTACTCACAACAATACATTACATCTAAAATCTAAATCTACATTTTCTTTTAACACATTTTTCATCAAAATCGGTACATTTTTATAATTTTTAAA
>CM035795.1:46039877-46079877 GCA_020466265.1 Siphamia tubifer | reverse complement strand
AGCTCTGACAATCTGGAACTGTTTAATATTCTACCAGCTCCACATCAAACACACCTGTATGAGGCCAATGGAGCAGTTCCCAGCTGATACAGACAGATGTTTACCTGGATCTACAGGTGAACCTGTTAGGCCACGCCCACACTGCTTCAACATCCAACAGGCTGACAGATCAGGCTTTGAAGAGACAAGACCCACGACTTTACGCTGGAGTGACTCCCTGTTTTGGTGTCACATGGCCTGTCCAAGCTCCACCCCCTTCAGAAGACTGTCAGTAAATCCTAAATACATGTTATTAAATGTATTTATTTATTTTTCCACTTTTGTTAATTATATTAGTTAATTTTGTTCAGTTGCATATATTTTGCATATTTTCTTCACATTGTTGGTGTTTTTTTCTGTATATATGTATATTTAAGAATTTTTTAATATGTTTTGAAATTTTCATTGGTTTTTGTGTTAGTTTTTTAAAATTTTAGTTGGTTTCAGCATGTTTTGTTTATTTTTTTCTCTGCATTTTTTTTGTTTCCTTATGTATTTGATGGGAAATATGAGCAGAACCCCCCCCCCCCAGACAGAACAGTGAACTGACATAGTGTTTTGATCATGATTAATTGAGATTTATCTTTAGCAATTAATCTGATTAAAAATTGTAATCATTTCACAGCTCTAAAATAAATAAATCAATCAATCAATCAATCAATCAATCAATCAATCAATCAATCAATCAATCAATCAATCAATCAATCAATCAATCAATCAATCAATCAATCAGTATTTGATGGAAAAGTCAACATAATGAGCAAGTGAAGTAAACATTTTAAAAGCTGGTCAAGTTAAATCAGAATGGGCAAAAATAAACTTTTATTGCAGAGAGAAAATGGAAAAAAGCAAAACAGAACATTAAATGTGCATACAAATACAAAATTTTCCGTATGACTTTGAAAAAAACCCCACTCCCATAATCAGTTTTTTTTATTTTATAAAATGTATTATGAACATTTGGTTTAAAAACATATGCTTTTGAACCTGAACAAGAAAAATGCATCATAATTCTGTTAAAACAATAGATAAAAACCCACGCCCACTTGAGAAACAGGAAGTGATACAGCGCCAACAACACATACGTCACTTCCGGTTTGAGCCAAAGGACGGAAGCAGAGCCGCGTCCGCCATTAGCTAAAAACCATTAGCTGTGTGTGCTTTTATACTGCAGAATATATATATATATACAAAAAATAAAATATCACAAATTATACTTTCACATCTTACTAACTAATAAAACGGAACCACAACGGAGGACAAAATCTTCTGTTAGCTTCAAGCTAACAGAAGGGAGGACAAGTTTGGAAGATTATGGACCAACAACAATATCATTTAATTTCAGGTGAGTTTAATGGAATATGAACCATTTACACAGAATCAGACCAAGTCAGGGGGTTAGTCATTAAAACACTAACTTAAAACTAAATTAGTATTTTTCTAACTTTCCTTGTAGCATATGCAAAAGTACACGTATGTTTTTTGTGTGGCATTTTTCTTAGATAAAGACTCCCAAAGTGCTTTAGAATGCAAGACAATCAAAATACAGTTAAAATGCAACAACTATCTTTGTGGCTTAAGTGGAAATTGACTCAGGGCTACAAACTGACTGTTTTTAGCAGCCCTGAGTCTGTTTCAGTTTAAAATACTCAGCAAAGCTTGTTAAAATCCTCTAAAAAATAAACTAACCAAAAACAGCGATGAAAATTCCAAAAGATATTCAAAAACTTTTAAAATACAGAAAAAACACCCAAAAATTTGATAAAATACCCAAAACATATGCAAAAATACGAATATATATGTAACTATTCTTTCTAAACCTATTCCTTGTCTCCAGACCTGGTCTTTGTCTCTAAACCTGGTTCTTGTCTCCAGACCTGGTCCAGGATGAACCCAGTCACGGCCTTTGACCAACACATCGCACCTCCATGACAACGGCCGCCACCGCTCGCTCTTCATTAGCTCTGTATGTTCAGCTGGACACACATGGAGGTACCCACAATGCACCAGCTGGACAGGGGGCGGGGCTCTGTAGTTTATGACAACCACGTCCAACAAAAAACATTCAGGACTCCAACTTTGAACAAATGAAATTCTTGAACTGAAATAAAATAAAGCACACACAAAGGTGTTAAATATATGGGGAAAAGTAATTAAAAACATACACACATGTGAAAAGGTGTTTAAAATCTGTTAAAACACATAAAAATGTTAAGATGTGTTAAGAGATGTAAAAACACCAAACATACACACGTTAACATTTGTTTTAAAACAGATGGTAAAAACACAAATAAGTTAAATTGTGTTTAAAAAAAAGACAAATATAAAGATAAAAGGGGCGCTTGCTGGTTTTGGCTGAGTGGCAGTCTACGAGCAAAGCATTCTGGGATTTGTAGTATTAACGGTGCATGCAGTGGCCTAGCAGGTCAGCTCTAAGGCCAAATATAATTACACTGTGGGCCAGATTTGACCCATCGGCCTGAGTTGGTAAATGGACTGAGCTTATGTAGTGCATTTTATGCAACCATGGTGCCTGAAAGCGCTTTACAGATCCTCATATTCACCCATTCACACACACACTAGCTGCTGCCATACACGGTGCTGCTAGACCTACTGGGAGCAATGTCGGGTTCTGTGTCTTTTTTCAAGGACACTTTGACATGTGGGCAGTCGGAGCCAGGATTCAGACGGCCAAACCTTTGGTCATTAGACAACCCGCTCTACCAACTGAGCCACAGCCGCCATGTGGGCCTGAGTTGACATATGTGATCTAAATAAATAATACTGTTTGTAACATTCAAACATGAAACAACTCCTGATACGTATTTTTTCTGTCCGACATTAAAACCCTGTGGTCCAACCGTCCATGAACTCTGAATGTGTTTAACCCCCCAGTAGAGTGTCAGACCTAGTCCAGAAGAATCCCAGCCACTTTCACTCCCCACCCCCAGTCAGGGCCAATTAACACCCATGTACCCACTGAGGACCTGCACTACCCCCCCCAACTGTGACACATCTCAGGTCCTCCACCCACCTATTGAACCTCCACCAGAAGAGGGGGGGGGGGGGGCTGAATTAGCAGCTACTCTCGACCCCAACCACATCTGGTCATTTAGAGATGTTTCTGAGCCTCCTGTCGACTCACATCCAGACACATTTTAATGATATTCATAGAAAATTAAAACTAGGTCTGTCAAAATGAACACATTAACATGGATTAATCCATTACCATGATTAATTTGATTAAACATTTTAACACAATTAAAGAAAGCCCTTGTTTAGAATTGTTTTGTCGAAACTGTCAAAGGTGTTAAATAAATGTTAATTGCATATATATTCATATGTTTGACTATGTTCTGGATATTTTATAGCAATGTATCTTTATTTTTTCCATCAGTCTTAGCTGATTGACACCACCTGTATTTTCCTAAGGTGTTATTTGGAGCTGATGGTAATTTATTTTTCTCTGTCAAATGATAAAAAAAATGTGACAGTTGACCTAATAAATATTACTACACCAAAGACAGTGTTTTTCACCAGTATCTCCAAGAACACAGAGAAGCTGTGAACATCACCTGTCAGTAAATCATAGCAACGAAAAAAGAGCATATCGGCCAATGTGACAGGTCAATACCGATCCAAGAACAAAAATATCTTTTGCATGATATATGTCTGTCATTACTGTTCAATTGAAACATGACTGTAATTAATGTTGTATTCAAATGAACAGATGACAGTTAATTTAGGGTCAGTGTCACATGTGTTCTGTGATGAAACAAAACAAAAAGGAAGAACCAACAAAGAAGAAATGAAAGATGGAACAGAAGAAGAGCCTGGAGGACCCAGAACCAACGAAGAAGAAATGAATTATGGAACAGAAGACGCTGAAGGACCCGGGTCAGATGAACGAACAGGATCCAGGTCCATGTGGATCCAGTCGGTCCTGTTTTCAGGCCCAGATGTAGAATGAGTGGAGCTTTTCTACATGAGCGTGAGACGCCGCCAGTGAACATAGTGGGCCTCATTCATCCTGTGTGAAGCCCCCCCACCAACCCACCAAACCTGGCCTTCAGTCCTGCCCGGCACTTTTTTAGTCCTCCCACCCCCTCCTCAGACCACGGACATTTTGGGTTTTGGGTTTAGATAGAAAAACACAGAGGCAACTGGGTCCAGGATGGACTGGAATTGGACCATCTGGACCAGGTCTGCTGGCTTCCACCTGGTCCTGCTGAGGTAAAGGTGACCTTTGACCCCAGATATACATCACGGCTGCTGTGTAGAAGTTACTGTAGAAGTCCAGGTCAACAGAACCAACACAAGCAGAAACTTTCAGAACACTAAATAAAAACCGATATTATTATTGTTGCAGGCTCAAGAAAAAAAAGATTACCCTGAACAAAAACCAGAAATAAGAGGAATTTTTAAAAAAGAGTAAAAACAAAAAATAATTTAAAAAAGCTACATGAACAGAAAAACCAAAAATGACTAAAATAATGAAATAAATGAGCAAAAACAAAAATGACTTAAGTTCAACAGTAGAAACGATGACTAATGAACAAAATAAACAAAAAAAATACTAATATATATTCAACAAAATGAAGCCAAAACATCTCATCTCGTCATCTGAACCCGCTTTATCCTCATTAGGGTCACGAACCCAAAACATATAACAAATAAACAATAATTAACAAAATGATAAACAAACTAGAGAAAATGAATAAATCACTGGAGCCGATGAACATTTAGTAAATGTGTTTAAATGAAATGTCTGCAATATTACTGCAGGTGTTAATGTGTTCTGGTAGTTGTAAAGCTGCTGTTGTTTACAATATTTACAGTTCTTTATTTGTACTGAACATGATCACACAGAATTTTGTTGTAATTTTTGATTAATGACAAAGTTTCAAATTCAAGGAATTATCTTTGCTTTGTAAGTTTTAGGATATATGTTAAAACGCATGAGGTGAAAGGACAAGTAGTCAGGACAATAAATAATTTAATTTCCTGTTTTGACGACCCCCCCCCCCCCCCCCCCACACACACACACACACACACACACACACACACACACCAAAAGGGGAGACAGGTATTGTTTTTGTCTGTTTGTTCGCAACATTCTGCAAAAACTACTGGACCAATTACATTTTCAGTAAATGTGTGAGGTGGTTCAGAATATAGCCAATTAAATTTTCATGAATGTCGGTCAAAGGTCAAGGTCACCAAATACAGTGGTACCTCTACTGACGAAAGACCCAGCTAACGAATAATCCAAGTTCCCTAAAACCTTTGGCTCAATTTTTTGTCTCTGAATAAGAAGGAAAATTGTATTTATGAAAGGAAACCAAAACTCCAGAGACATAAATACAGTACTATATGTACACTACTATACGTAATGTATGTACATATGTCACGTATGTACATTTAAACTTTATTATAGTACGTATTCCTTATTCGTCATGAGCTAAAAGAAAGTGATCCCTGGTGAAAGTGACAGTTGAGCGGTTGAGTGACATCACAAACCCAGAACCCGTCTACCATCAGGACAATATTGAAGCAGAAGAATGCATTAAAAGCAGCGACCCCTTCGAAAAGCATCTGTGTGATATCGAAAAAGAGGTCAGAGGTCATCACCGAACAACGAACTGGAGAGACCGTTACTCATTTGGATAAAGGAGAAAGAAATCGCAGGAGATCCAGTGACTGAGGAGGTTGTTTCAGAAAAAAGCATCCGACATGTTTAGTGATCTGATGATGAGGGTGAAGGTTCTGAGGAACAGCAAACACCCCTGGACGTTAAAGCTGGTTCAAACATTGTTGAAGGTGAAAGTGACCATTAAAACAAACACAAATGTATATAAATGATTTACATGTCTGGTTCATTTTAATGTTTAATGTTCAGTCAGTGAAGACGCATTTACCAATAAATTACATCTAAAATCTAAATCTAACTTTTCTTTTAACACACATTTCAAACTAAATTGGTAATTTTAAAAATATTTTTAAAGGGTTTGAGGGGTAGTATTTGGGGCCTTGGAACAAATCAGGCCTTTTACATGTAAAATGTGACTATTTACGAAAAATTCACGGTACGAAAACACTTCTGGAACGAATTAATTTTAGAAGTAGAGGTACCACTGTGTGTGTGTTTATATATGTGTGTGTGTATATATATATATATATATATATATATATATATATATATATATATACACATACACTGTATGTTTTCACAATGATCAGAGAATTTCCTTTTCATTCATATATTTTTACATACAGCTTCTTTTTGCTCTCACTGTTGATGTGCATTGACATCAGAAGTTTCATCAGAAGTTTGAAGACTCTAGGTCAAAGGTCAAAATTGAATTTTGGATATAACTTTTGAACTATTCATCTTACAGACTTTCAAGCAGCACCAACATGCTCGTCTTTCAATTCTGCATCTTGTGTGTATAGATTTTGACCTATTGTTGACCCAAGAGGTCAGAGGTCACTGGGTCAACACCTAAAAAACTAAAATGGACTATAATGGAAAAACAGTGTTATGAAATATTTGATTCACACGACCCCTGTCTTTGTGCTTTTCACCTAATAGACTAGTAGATGACCAGACTATGATCACCCTTTTGTGTGTGTGTGTGTGTGTGTGTGTGTGTTTTCCATTTATCTTATATACCTTTATTTTTTACCTCCGCTAAAGAGGTATTAAATTCGAGTCAGTTTGTCTGTTTGTCAGTAGGATTACGCAAAAAGTTCTGAATGGATTTTGCTGAAACTTTCAGGAATGATAGATAATGGGTCATGGAAGTACCCATTAGATTTTGAGCAATAAAGGTCAAAGTCAACACATATAACATATCAGTGGTAATATCTCAGGATTCAGACAAGATAGAATCTGGTGTTTTTTTTGCATCGTCTCACCTTCAGACGTCAGATGGGTTAACACCATCACGTCATGTGTGCATGAAAACCCAATCCTTGGTGGGGGTCTGTCTGTGACGTTTTTGGAAAACCGGAAAATTTAACATCTTTATACTTGTGTCGTGATATGTATCCTGAAAATATGTCCTAATAAAAAGGGAGAAAAAGTCAATTTAGCACCAAATAAAAACACTTTGAATAGACCCCCCCAATTCTTTTTTTCTTTTGCACAATCATGGAGAATTTTGAACTTTTGCAAAAATGTTAATTTGGTTAAAAAATTTCCTTGAAAATTTGAATTACATAATGCTTTTTATTTACCTATTTATGCAACATGTTTATTTTAAAACTCTTCTGCCTTTCTTGTCGTAAAATCCATCAAGTTTTTTTTCATTCACCTGACTGTAGTTGTTTAAAAAGGTCTTTCCGTTGCAGTTCTGTGTAATATAGCATTTGCGCTACACCTAAAAAACCACCTCTCACCAGCCTAAAAACTTTAGAATAAAAACACGAGGGTTTTGTTGAAACTGTCATTTTTCCATTAGGCAAATTTTTAATGCGAAAGTTTTATTTGTATAATTTGAGGGTCAAAGGAAAAGCCACTACTGATACATTTGCATGTGTTGGGACAAGTCTCTTGGATCGGTTAACCCCTGGGCTGCCCTCCACCCCCACCCTCACCCATCAGAGTGGGCCCCTGTCCCTTCAGGTCAGAACATTTGCATATTTTTATTGGCCCCTCCCCTCTCTGGAAATATAGCTCGACTTCTTGCTCTTCTCACAGAAACGTTGTTTTTGGAAGTGGAGGAATGTCCAGGCCTGAAATACATCAGTCTGTTTCCCTCTCATCTCTTCATGACCCCCCCCCCCCTCAAACTCTAACTCCCTCCTGTCAAAATAAACAGATTGAGAGCCGCCTTCTTTTCATTCAGGCGTTGGTTTAGGACCCCGCTGTCCTCCAGTCGCTGTGTTTCTCTAAGGTATTTATAACACTCATTCAAAAGCTGCTTTTTTTACACTGCCCCCCCCCCCCCCACACACACACACACACACACACCACCACCACCCCACCTGACATAACCGGCGCTAGGTTTCTCTGTGCGGCCCTGCGTTCCTGGCAGATGGAGGGGCCGCCGCCGCCGCTGGGGGAACTTTCCTGGCTCGAGGAAGCCTCTGGACAATCACACCTTTCATGGGTCGGAGAAAACGCCGCCATCCAGCGCTCGTCGGCCGCGGACGGGGAATTTCTCTGCTCCTGGACCTTCTACACTCTTCTGTGTTTAGTTCCATCACCAACATGTGCGATCCACTTCAGACGTGTTAGGATTTTATGGATTATTACTGTTTATTTTTTACCCATAAAGATCCAGTGTTGCTTCTGTATTGGTTCCCAAATCACCCTTTTTCTCTATATTTAATCTTTATTAAATGATTTATCATCACTTATTACAATACTATCCTGTGTTTTGGATTTATTCCAGTGATGATAAATTATTTTCCCATAATTAAGTAATTCTGTAGATGTTCATAGAAGTGTTCATTAAAGCTGAGAGGTATATCAGGAAAAATACAATTCAAGAAACGTATGTTTTCAGTCAAAGATATTGATACTTTTGTTTTTACTCAAATGTCCCACAAAATACACAAAAATACACTAATATCCATAAGCCACAAAAATTCACACAAAAAATAAACTTAACAAAAAAGCGATGAAAAATCCCAAACAATCAAATACGAAAGACACAAAAAATATGATAAACTATCCAAAACAAATGCAAAAATATGAATACACACATATATATATATATATATATATATATATATATATATATATACACACACACATACACACCACCCCCACCCCCTCCCATGTAGTGTAAATTAAACTGTACAAATACCAGTCAAGTGTCCTGTTTGAACTGGAATAGTTGTGTATGATAAGTGGATAAAATCCAAGACAGTTACACATAAACAATAACCACAATCATGATAGTTTTGCATGTAAATGAACAGATGAAAAGTAGCGATAATAATAATATAATAGATGATGGCAGGTGATGTTGAATGGGTCTGTGTTGACTTTACTTGATTATGGAAATCATCCACTCACCAACATAAACCTGCTCTACCACACGTTTGAAAGGATTTAATTCACTAGGATTCATTAAAACAGTCATTTATTGACTGTGTCCATGGGAATGAAGGGGGTTAATTAATGCATTAGTTAATATGATGTTGTTAAACGTCTGATCATTGATTGGCAGTTACAGCTAATGATAGATCAATATATGGGGATGATATTTCCATTATTTTTCTTTGATCAATATCGGCCTGTTTTGTTGACATGTTCTTTTTTTTCCTGCAATGAAAAAAACTAAGGAAAAATGATAAAGATGAAGGAAAAAAGGAGAAAAAAACAGACAAAAGAAAGGGGGGGGGAAGCAGGTGTACATTTTTTCATATTTATTAGTTTGAATGTCAATATTTTAATTTTGTAATTGTAATTAAAGAAGATTTCATTTGACAGGGTGAAAAAAATCAATATCGGCTAAAGCGGATGTTAAAAAAAAAAATAAAAAAAAAATCTGTATCCGCCCCAAAACATCCTTATGGGTGGCTCACTGGTTCCAGGTGTCAGTCACATGTTTAACCCCTCCCTAATGTTCAGTTCCTCAAGTCTGAAAACAGCCCAGACACAGAGGTACAACCGTAGTTTACTTTGACATTAATTCTATATCAGTATATCTATTAAACCAGGCAGCTTTGATCCTTTATCGACCAAGTGACTGTTTTTGGTAATTTCCTCAAACATTAAATATGGGACTCAGGGAGGACATTTACACGCGCTTAGAGAAACGGACATTTTTGCTTTAGTTAGAGTAAGAATGAAGTTTTAAAAGTTATGTAAACACCTGCGTCAGACTGTAATTGAACCCCCCCGGTAGAATACCAACCATCTACCTAGAGTCTGGGAGTCGAACCGTAATTCGATTCTCTTGCGGCGCATATAAACTGACATTTCTCCTGAACTCTAGTTAAGTTTTTAGCTCCATTAATGACAATAGTTGGACTTAGATCTGGACGTAAACGTGCTGAGTGACTTCAAGAAGTTGGTTTTTAATCTAACAGCCCAAAATGTTTGATGGACTCTAAGGTCTTGTTAGAGTCCACCTGTGTATTTTTGAAAACGCAGACATTTGCCTTCGTTTGTTCCTTTCGTTCATACGCAAACAGTGTTTTCCTCTGAAAGCACATCTTCATAAAAACTCTGGCAAAAAACTTTTAAAACTCTGTTTTTGTGTTTGTGTATAAAGAAACCAAAACTAATTCCGCACCACATAGAACAGCATTGTACATCTGGCAAGCATGGATACACTCTGAATAGCAACATTTCTTATTAAGAGTTCTATTCAGGTTGTTTGGGATATGTGACCCTTAGCATGTAGGAAAGCGTCATTAGCCTCCGTTGGATACTTGTCCAAATACATCATCGATATGTCCACGTATTTCATTCTGTCTGTCTCCCAATCAATATCTGGGCTTCATTGCTGGCCTTGTAGTCTGGAGCTACTTTCAAAAGTAGCTCAACTTCGTTGTCAGTCCAAGCAAATGACTTCTCCATGTTTTGTTTTCTTCTGTGGAATAGAACAGGAAGTAGGAGTATCAGTGATTCTCAATGAGGCTTCTGATTGGCTTGCGTGGAATTGTCATTTGTTTAATACTGCCACCGACAGACTTGTCGTTTTTTTAACAGCTCTTAACATATTTATGCAGATCAATATGAATGTAAATATAAAAAAACAGTTGTTTTTTTTAAACAGAGCTTAAGAAAAATGCGTTTCAAAAATCTCTGTGTTTGTGTAAACAGGTGCTTAGTGTGAGTTGGCGTCTGGCCGTCAATGAACCTCGAAGATGTAAATTAATGTTCCTTTATGTTTACTGTCAGATTAGTTAATGATGGTTGATGTCGTAGAACCTATGAATTAATGTTATTTAATGTTTGTTACTGTATTAGTTCATGTTAAGGGACTGTTAATGTTAATCATATATACATTTCAGCTGTAAAAAAGAATGCATTAACGCAGATTAATCCGTTTTCATGGTTAATCAGATGAAAACATTTTAACGTGATTGCATGGAACAGTTGTTTGAAGTTGTTTTGAAGAAACTGTTAATAATCAGATTAATTACATATATATTCATATTTTTGCAGATGTTTTGGATATTTTATCCGATTTTTTTCCCTTTATTTTAGAAGTTTTGGATTTTTCATAATTTCTTTGTGTTATTTTATTATTTTGATGGATTTTTTTTAGCATGTTTTGTTTAATTTTTTGTGTTTTAATGTATGTTTGTATGTTCTGTGCGTAATTTGAGTAAAAGGAAACAGCCAAAAAAAAACTCAGTCGACTGACATAAAGTATTTGAATCAAAATTAATCCAAAGCAACGCTGTGATTAATCTGATTAAATTTGTAATCATTTGACAGCCTTAACTTAAATGTGAGTTTAATTAGAAAAAGCTGTAATTAATGTTTTCCTATGCAGTCTATGTTGTCTTGTTTTTCTTCCTTCATCTGGTCCAGGTCTTGGAAGCCTCCTGTCGCTTCACAAAGCCTCCTTTTTTCAGGGTTAAATTTAGCGCAGCTCTGTCCAGGGCCTCGACTCGTCCTGTCGGAGAAGCACAGGTCCATTCTCTAAAGTCTTTCCTCCGAATTGGCAGCTTTTATGAAAACCAATTTGGGTTGTCTGGGTTTGGAAAGGCGTTGTGATGTTGCGCTGTGCACTTCCCGTAAGCGCGCTGAGTAGTTTTATTCAAAGAGCTGCGGTAGAAAGGCCAAATAAAGATCAAATCAACACGGAGGGCGCTGGAGGGGGCAACCTGGGACATGGAAAACACTGTCAAAACACAATCACAACCAGAGAAACCTGAAAAGAACCTACTATGACACAGCAAAGGGGACACCAGAGGGTCTCCACTGGAAATATATGGAAAAACACTGCACCATTTAGTGGACATTAGCACATATAATTTAACACAGTGTTTTTTGGAGGGTTTTTTATCCCATAAAGACCCAAATCAAAACCATCAGCTGATCTAAAATGTTTAATACCTGTTGATCCATTAACCCCTCACCACCTACTGCTGCAAATATGCAACACACCAAAAACTCTTATCTATTGTATTTGCTATAGTCAGATTAAATATCTCCACTTAATTTAATTCAGGCAATACCTAATCTCACCCCTATTTTATGCCAATTTCTATGACAACCCGTTCTTGAATTAAGAGACAATAATGTGATTTTGACCTTTCTGCAAAATACGACCGTGACCTTTGACCTATTGCAATATTGATAATTTCGTTATATGTATATATGCATCAGTGTGTGTATGATAATATATCCAATATTGAATAAGTTATAGTGTGATAGGTCCATGTTTGACACACGCAGTGCTACACAAGTTCATTTTGCTACATGTAACCTTTGACCTCCAGAGATCTCAAAAACTATTAGTCATAGGTGATAACACCAACTATGAGAATTGTGGAAATCTTATTTCCACATCGTTTGGTACCAATTTGAAAGTTCTGTGACCCTCCGTTCTAGAGTTATAACCAATAATGTGATTTTGAAATTTTACTTAATTGTGACCTTGACCTTTGACCTTTACTCAAATGGATCATTGCATCTGGTGTACATTAGCTATATGTATATGCCCATGTAATTTCATGGTGATATCTCAAGTATTCATTGAGGTATAGCATGTCTCTGCAGACACACACACACACACACACACACACACACACACACACACACACACACACACACACACAGTGTATATCCAAAACATATGAAAGTTATAGCCTAGAATCTACGCTTGATTCAACTTTTGGCTAAATTTCCCTAAAACTAGTCGACCAATCACGGTGAAGTATAGAGTCAGATGGTGGGCGTAACAAAGTGATGCTGTAACGATTCAGAGAGAAACAAGCGTAAACAACCATAGAAGAAGAACAACAACAGGTGTAGATTTCCTTTTATCACAGATGAGTGAAGAATGTGAGAAAACGTCAACAATCTTTAAATTCTTTTTACAGAAGCGACAACAGTCGTTCAGCTCCATAATCCACCATTTTGTTTAGTCATTCCTAACTTTCTCCAGACTCCTCTGTCAACTTTCAGGCGCTCTAACTACGTCATCCTAAAGATTACACTGGTTGGTTGTAGTACCGTCCTATTGCATACAGAGGATTTGAAAGACAACCTTTTAGCCCCGCCTCCCCTGACTATGAAGCACCACTAGACCCATACATGGAGTGAATATGGACAGCGTGGCTAGGCTAGTAATAGTGGAGATCAACAAATCATTAGATTTCGATGGTCTCAGTGGAGGTCTGTGCTCTCAGAGTGATTTTCTCGGTTTTTTTGTAAATTTTAGAGGATTTTATTTGTGTTTCTTAGGGTATTTTTGATGTATTTTGTAGGAAATGTTGTATTGTCTTAAAATTTTTAATCAGATGAATCACGATGATGGTTTAAGCCACATTGTTTTTATTTTGACGGTCCTATTTAAAAAAATCTTTTCACATATATTTAAATTCAGGCATTAAGGGGTTAATGTTTAATCATTGGCAACCTAAAGCATCTGCTGATCTAAAACATTTAATACCTGTTAATCCACTATAAACCTGTCAATACATGTAAATACAGTTAGTCATCTTTTCATTGTCATCAGATTTGACCCATTTGTCTGCTCAGATGCTCTGTAGTTGCCATGGAAACATTGTCCTCTTCTACAACATTGGTTCACCAGTAAAACCCATGGTGTTGGATCAGTGACAGTGGATGGAAACACTGGGTTCATGTTCAGTTGACCTTTTAAAAAACATTTTTAAATTCATACATCCTTTTTAAATGCACACATTGAAGAAGACATTAAATTCTACTGTTGAATATGTGGCTTTTCCTTCCTTCCTGGATCAGTGGGCGGGGCTAACAGACCTGTCTTGTATCCTGGTGTCGCGTCAGCCTTTTTAATTCCTTCCCGGAACCTGTGAAGACTTTCAGTGCTGTAGCAGTGTGTACTCATACATGACTCACTCACACACACACACACACACACACACACACACACACACACACACACACACACACACACTGGCAGCTCGTCTCCCCTTCAGTCTGTCCCTTAACGACGGGCCTGTGCGCTCATCTCTGACCACCACCCCTCTGCCTCTGCCGCCGCTGTGGGCTTAACGCAGCCCGTTGCGTTTGGTTCCCCCATTGACTCCTGATCCGACCTCAATGACTCCGCTCTCTGTCCAAACTCCATCATCTCAGGCAATCAAGTGCAGTCAATGTTTCTTTCATAAAGGCTGCGTTTCACCTCGTGGTAATTTGTGCTCGGCCTCCGTTTGGCCAGAAGCCCCGCTATCTATAGGCTCATTCAGGACAGGGCTCAAGGCGCTGAGCGAATCACCGCCGCCACATGAAAACCAGGCATCTGCAAGAAATGTGAGCTTTAGGGGACGGAGACGAGAATGTTGTTTTTCAAATCAGACCTAAATATGAACATCCATCCATTTAAACTCAGCTGTAAACAGTAGATAAATGTACACCAGGGAAAAAAAAACAAGTTTAATAAACATCCAGCAGTAGAATGAAATTTACACAATCTCAAATATTACCATCAAACATTTGCAGGAAAATCTTTTTTGCATTTCAAAAACATGTGATTCTATCAGAGAGATTCAAACACATGCAAATATTTTTATTCTTTTTTTAGGTAAAAAGAAAAAAAACTAGAATAGAATAGATACCTTTATTGTCTGTTCTGCGTAAAAACACACATTTTCCTTTATCACAGCTGCTACAAACAAAACACAGAGCCACAAATGAATACAGACATAAATAAAAGGGCTGTCAGATGATTAAAATATTGAATATAATTTTTATTGTAGTTTGAGTTTAATTAATCATGATTAAATATTAATTTTTAATCCTCACTCCAGTGGTCAGTTCTTCTACAGTAGGTCTCTTGTATATTTATGGTTTTAGTTGTTTTAGTTCAGTATCAGCCAGTTCATATCATTACTGGAACTGGTTTGTTCTTAATACCTCATCTACACTAACATGTTTACCTGGAAGTATGTGTTATTAGACTGTAATTAACAGTCTGTTCTTCAACAAAAACTGCATTAAAATTTTTTATTTCATCGTGTTCTGATATTGTGTTTTAAATACACGTTTCTTTGGTTCAAACTTTAAACATGTTTCCCAGCTAAGTGGACATTTTTGTAACTCTATAAAAAATAGATTCATGAAAAAGGTTTCAGTCACGTTGATTTTTTTTTTCAGCCTAAAAACAGAATAAAAACACAGGAAAAAAATCTTGACTAAGGTTGTCATAATTTATGCATCATCTATATTAATTGTTTCATTTTTCATAAGACTCAAGAAACAAGTGAATATTTCTGCACTTAATGCGTTTGTCCAAGCTAGGTAACACATTAGCCTAATGCTAGCATTAGCCTAGTGCTAGCAGATTCCACAACTAATATATGTGCTTCACGTCTGGCAGAATTTGCAAAACACTTTGTGTCGGTCGACTGTTCTGTTTTTTGTCAGATTTGCCACAAAATAGAATAAGAAACAAAACATATTAATGAAATAAACATTAAAATTCCATACAATTCTCTCAAGACATTTCAGGATATTAACATTTTTTGTAAAAGACTAGTCTGTAAATATACACATTTTTGTGTCATTTTGCCTTTTTTTTTTACACTAAAACAAAGAGAAAAAACTTCAAGTTTTCATTTATTATAGATTATATGATTGTATTTTACTGGTCTGTTATTTTAACATTGTTAGTGTAATTTTTGCATTTCACAAATTCATCCTGGGGACCAGATTGGACCCTTTTAATTTTACTTGTAAAAGTTTACATGTGTGGAGAAGTTCTAATGGAAACACATTATCTGACTATAGTTTGACGTCTAAAGCATGATTAAAAAATAAATATGTAATTACAATTAACTCAATTAATTGTGACAGCCTTAACAAAAACATGATAAATATCAGTTTGTTAAAAAATAAGAAATCATAGTGGTGATAAATAGCAAAAAATAAAATAATTTGTCATAATCTTTTGCAGATTAAAATCTGGCAAACATGCATGATCTTTTTAAAGACACACATAAAAAGTGTTTTTATTTCAGATAAATAAAGAAGTAGTGGAGTCCAAATGTTTTCAACTATGCTACTGTCACCTGCTTTTGTTGCCAAACCTAGTTGTTTTAGCTTAGAGCTGGTCTTCTGTTGACTTTGGCTAATTCTGTCACTAAACTAACATTCAGATACAGATCATCTTCACTTGTCCTCAGGAGTAGAATTCATTTCCGAACATAATATTTCATTTGTGTACGTTACTGATAACCGTCTCTAACTGATGTCAACATCTTAGAATTGACAGTTTTTTTACGCAGAAATTTAGTCATTTTATTTTTTTTCTCTTTTCTAAATTTAGCTTTTTGTATTTTTACATTCACTCTGTTCTTATATTCCACCATATTGTTTTGGTTTTTTATTTGTATTATTGTGCTAACTGCAGTCGCACCCCTAATATCTTGATGACTATAAATCTGATTGTGCTTCATTGCTTTCTCCAGTTACTGTTGTGCTCCTCTACAGTGGTAACTTCTGCTGCCGTTAGCTTACAAATGTCATTAGCTACTGTCGTAAATGCCTACCCACTGGTTAAGATGTCACGTAACGGCCTGTAACTGAATTTAAAGGACTGAAGTTGTCAAAATTAACACAATAATTAATTAATCCATCATCCACCATTTTAATAATGAAATAGAACAGTTGTTTACAGTTGTTTTGTTGAAGGTGGCATACTTAAAATACTTTAATTTTCTCCAAAAACCACAGTGCACTTTATACTCCAGTACAGATTAATTCTGGTTGTGCTGAGTGACTTGGAATTTTCACTTTTTATCTCGTAAATGTTGAATTTTTATTTCAGAATTTTTACTTTTTATGTCATGGTTTTGACTTTGCGTAATGCGCCTTATCGGCCTTATATATGAAAAAACTTCCAAAATTAAACCATTCATTGACAGTGCAGTGTGCCCTATAGTGTGGAAAATACGAGAATTGCATATATATTCATATTTTTGATATGTTTAGGATATTTCATCCCTTTTTTTGTTTTTTTTCTGTGGATTATAACCCTTGTCAGCAATTTTTTTGCTTTTTTAAAACATTTAAAAAATATATTTTTTATAGTTTTATTAATTTCCAATAAGAAAAAAAATTTTAATAAAAAAAAGTATATTTTTTATTATAAATTTGATATTTAAAAAGGTGTTTTGTTAGTAAAGTTTTGTGTATTTTGTGCGAGATTTGAGTCCAAAAGTCAAAACAAAACAAAACAGAAGAGTTGGCTGACAAAGTGTTATAATAATAATAATTAATCTAAGTTGATCCAAAGCCACTCTGTGATTAATCTGATTTATACATTTTAGTCATTTGACAGTCCTAATGTATATATGTATGTGTGTGTGTATATATGTGTATGTATGTATATATATATATATATATATATATATATATATATATATATATATACACATAAGTATATAAACACACATGAAACTTCCATATTGAACATTTAAACATATGAATTTTCATTTTGAAAACCATCATGAAAATGATAGAATTACACCTAAATAGACTAGATGATGTTTTTCCACTTCTAATGTCATTAAACATCTTGTACTTTTCTGACAAAATGTTTTTTTTTTGTGGAGTGAAACCTATCCTGTAGCAACCGGAGCGATGCTGGTTCAGAGCAAACAGAGCCGAACTGGGATGGAACTGGTCCAACTGGTTTTGTGTAGACTTATATGAGTGAACGGGAGGTTAAAGGATGTGTGGAACACATCCTATCCATCATCACGTTTCCGCCCAAATGTGGTTTTTCCTTGTCGCGTGTCGTTCAGAGGTGGAGCCGTTGAACATTAAGAACATGAACATTAAAGACGCTCATCTGATGTTCAAAACTGAAATGAGTACAAACTATTGTAGCATTTGAACAAATGGTCAGTCATCCTCTCCTTTCATATATATAGTATATTTACAGACTGTTAACTGTCCTCTGCACATTAACACCTTCATCATTCTGGGGTGATTTGGCTTAAAACACCTGAATCCCATCCCTCTCCAAATTCAAACTCCAGTTATTCTTTAACCATATAGAGTACAGATAAAAGAATAAAGGGAACTGTTGCTGTTTAACAGGTAAAAAGCTGTAGATTTATCCTCTATTTACATCGAATAAGTATTATCTGTAATTGGTAATTAGCCCCGTACCTCTGTGTTATTGTGTGGTGCATTCATTTCATTCATTTGTTTTTCAAAATAAAACCAGAAATGAGACAATGAAACAACAAGTCATTTCTTCATTATTTGTTTCCAAAACAAAATGAAAAAATGGATAACGATACGGTTTTTCAGTTTTCTTTTTTGTGTTTAAAAGAATAATGGAAAAAAAAGGACAACGACCATTTTCCTTTTTATCCAATTTTAACCTGAACCAAAGTGAGTAAAACACAAATGTGTCCCAGTGGTTCAGTCACAGCAGTTTTTCTAACTTTAGCCTCAAATACGTTATGTGGGTCAAAATTATCGAATTTAAAGTTTATTCATAAAATCCCAGTAAAATGTCTCCTGAACACTTCTAACTATGAGTGTTTGTTAAATTCCTAGCGTAAGTTCTTCAAATCACGTCTTTTAGGAAGAACAACAACTGACTCTGACAGTAATTAAGTCTAAAACTAAGAAAAATCGACTCCAAACACGACTTTCCTTGGCGCTGGCGTTAGGTATTTCCCCGTCATGTTTGGTACCGTTGGAAAGATGGGGATTCCCTCTAGACAACCCTTAAATAGAAATCTACAGAATTATAGATTTGAACCAATTTGAGGCCTCAGAATAAAGCCTTGTCCAGTGAACTAAATAATAATAATATTAATAAATTTTATTTGTAAAAATGCACTTTACATTTCGGGAGAAATCTCAAAGTGCTACAGAGAGCTGCTACACAGCAGCCAATAAAAACAATACATAAATACAATGCAAAAAAAAAAAAAAAAAAGACATGTTACATAGGATTTAAAACAGTCAAACAAATAGATAAATCCATATCCAAGATCAAAACAGAGAGCCGCGCCAGGGTCAGAAACCGGGGGGGCAGGGGAAGGGGGGGGGGGGGGGGGGGGGGGGTAAATAAATCCCTTGTTGCTATGGCGATGTTGGAAAAACAGCCTCTGATTGGTTGAATTAGTGTCACACAAACATTTTTAATAAACTTTCAGATAAATATAAAATCTAAATTTCTGAAATTTGACCCCAGTGACTGGTTTTGTGCTGGAGGGTCACAAATGAACGTGACCCACAGTGACAAAGATGGAAACCTACGTCCTCTTCGGTTAAACTAAGAGGGTCACCCTAAGACCTGAAGATATTTGTGTCATATCATACCATAATGATCTTCCAGTCCGGTGGCCATGTTTTTCAGTTGTTAAGATTAATTTCCACTTTACTCAACTTGCTTCAGGTCAAAATTGGATAAAACAGAAAACGTCTGTTCTTTGTTTTTTCTATTACCCCCCCCCCCCGAAAAAACGCATTATCTGTTTTTTAATTTTGGTTTTGGAAACAAATAATGAAGAGACAAGTTATTTTGTTCTCTTATTTTTGGTTTTATTTTGAAAAACTAATGAACAAATGATAACGGATTCAAATGGAACAGACGGCAAAATGCAATCATTGTTATGGAGAAAATCTGTTTGAGAGTTTCCCAGGCCTGTTCTAAAAATGTTCTTTTAAAATGAAGGAACCATTTGTCGCCTGACGTACACCTGCCCTTCATCTCCATCTGGACTTTGTTTGATGTTGAATACAGATAAATAAAGCGCCTCAGGGCTTGTTTGCCTCTAAAGACAGTTAATTAACTTGTCATCCATAGAAAGCAATTACTTTAGTGATGAGAATGAGACAAATGATAAGAGAACAGGAAGTAGATCAACTCAACCATAACATATTTTCAGTCACATTCTTCCTTTTTATAACTTCACGTGGTGCGAAGATTATCCTTTCCACTTCCAATTTTAAATTACCAGTGTGTTGTGTTCAAGTGCTTTTGTTGTAATAGTGAAGGAAAAAAATGCCTGACACACAATTTATCGCAACTTGCTACGTTAGTTTTGGTTAGTTAGTGTTAATTCATCTGTTACGGGATTTTTTTTGTTTCATTCATTCATTTTCTAAATTTTATCCAGATTGTAGGGACGTGCATGATCAAGAGCTGTCAAAATTAACACATTAATGTGGAAAGTAAAATAAAACAATTCATAGATATACATGCATCCTTAAAGGCAACAGCAAATAAATATATAATAAAGAGAAAAAGTGACAAGAGCAATCAAACAAAAAACTAATAGATAAAAAAAACAAACTAAAAAAGAATTATCACAATGATAATAATAATAATAATCATAATCATAATAGTAAAATAACTAAGGCTGTTAAATGTAACATATTAACCCGGATTAATCCATTGTCATTAATCTGATTAAACATTTTAACGCAGTTAAATGGAACAGTTGTTTACAGTTGTTTTTAGGAAACTGTCAAAGGTGTTTAATAAACATGTTAATTGCATTTTCCAATTTTTGCTAATATTTTGCATATTTTATCACTTTTTTGGTGTTTTTCTGTATTTTTGAAAAGTTTTTCAATATGTTTTGGATTTTTAGGATTCTTTTCCAAGGTATTTTACCGGATTTTAGCATCTTTTCTTGCGTTTTTTTTTCCTCCACATTTTTTGTCTTTTGTTGTGTATTTTTTGTGTTTTGTGGTCACTTTAAATACAAAAAACTCAAAGAAGCCCAGAGACAAACTAGGCCTATGCAGTCGTCTCCGACCCCTAAAGCTATATCAATGAAATGCGATGCTTCCAGTCACCCATCGTTTCCACCACTCCCATCCATCCATTCATAAACTTATATATTAAATACAAAATATACAACAATGAATTAATGTGCCTGACCTACAGCATGAGCACAATGAATTTGGTGACAATCCATCCACCCGGTCAAAAGTTATGGGGCAGACGAAAGATTTGACCTCCAAAATCTAATCAGTTCATGAACCTATCCTACAACGTTAATGCACCGAATCCAGGACAAATCTGTCAAAAAAGTTATCGCGTTAAAATGAAAGACCTTATGCGGCTGCAGCGCACACAAAACCATTGCATCCCCAACATAAAGCTTTTTAATCACGATTAATCAAAATTAATCCAAAGAAACCCTGTGATTAATCAGATTAAAATGTTTAATAATTTGACAGACCTAAAAACAACAGAATAAAAAAAAATTAATTAATAAAAAAAATACTAGATTAATCCAAAGTAACCCAGTAATTAATCTGAATAAAAACATTGTCATTTGACAGGCCTCGGTTTATTACATTACATACATATAAATGCAAAAATGTATTAAATGTTCAGCCCTTATAACATTATAGGGGACAGTATCTGATGACTGTTACTGATGTTAGCTTAGCGCTGCTGTTTGTGTTTGGACCTTCCAGTGGACGAGGCTACAGCTCATACTGAATGCCTCCTGTCGGGCCTTTGTGGTGGTTCACGAGGTCACGTCTCTGATTCTACATCATTAAACTGGTCTCAGGTCAGTTCAGGTCCAGGTTCTTCTCAGGCGTCTGGACTGACCTGACCTTTTCCACCTGAACCGGGTCCTTTTCAAAAGGACGCTGGCCTTTATATTTATCCTGCTATTTCTGTCCACATGGCAGAGTGTGTGTTTACTGCCGCTGTGCATGTTGGGTCTACGTTTCCACCATATTTGCCCTCGTACATCTGGGTTGTCCGTGTGTTACTGCTGTTTGACTGTTTACACTCTTGTTTGTGTGTTTTCTCAGCAGAAGGTAAAGGAAACTGGTGCAAGTAACGGGAAATCCAAATGAATGCTGGTCTTATGACTTTTGACCCCCCACCTCTCCAAAGGGGATAGGGGTATTGTTTTTGTTTGTGGTTATTGTTTGTCAGCAGCAAAAACTACTGATGTTCTGTCAAAATGTTCATCCCATCACATTGGGCTCCCAACTGCTTCTGAGCATGCTCATTACCACCAAGCGTTTTCACAGAGAAAAAAACCCGTCAATTCAGTCATCCTCAGATGGATGTGCAATTGATTTTGACGCTGGATGTAAGTAATACTTTGAAAGTATATTTTATTGTGCCTTTGACCAGTATGTACAAAAGGAATCACATGCGTACGAGTAACGTGTACGAGTAAGTTTTAAATGATATGAACGTTGTTGTCTGGGTGCAAACAATAGCCGGCCGTTTTGAGAAACTAAATGTTAATACAATATTAGAAAAATAAAGTATTTTAAAAAAAGTCTACCTATAATGGAAGCATCATATGATATCAATACTAATGTTTCCAATTTGACAGAATAATGTAATTTGTACAGATTATTATACACTGTGGACGGGGATGTCTATTTTGACAGAACACTGGACCAATTTACATGATATATTCAGAAAAGATGTGAGGTGGTCCAGGATGGATCTCATTAAATTTGGGTGAATGTTGGTCAGAGGTCAATGTCACCAAAATGTGTTTTTGCAGTGATAGTGATCAGAGATAAGGAAAAGCAGGAATTTCCTTTTCATTCCTGTAGTTTTACATATAGCTTATTTTTTCTCTCACCATAGCTCCATGGTTTCGTCCATGAATCTGCTTTTATTTTTTCACTTCCTGTCCCACTACCCACCCACGCTTACTTTCCTTTTACTTCTTTTTTAAATGTAATTTTTTTATTTTTTACTTTTTTTTAACGTGTCCCCGTATTTTTATGCGGTTTACCCTGTTGGATACCTGACCTGGTCAAGGACTGTGGTGAACAGTGTTGTATTTAGTGTAATAGTGAACAGTATTTAGTGTAATAGTGAACAGTATTTAGTGTAATAGTGAACAGTATTTAGTGTAATAGTGAACAGTATTTAGTGTAATAGTGAACAGTATTTAGTGTAATAGTGAACAGTATTTAGTGTAATAGTGAACAGTATTTATTGTAATAGTGAACAGTATTTAGTGTAATAGTGAACAGTATTTAGTGTAATAGTGAACAGTATTTAGTGTAATAGTGAACAGTATTTATTGTAATAGTGAACAGTATTTATTGTAATAGTGAACAGTATTTATTGTAATAGTGAACAGTATTTAGTGTAATAGTGAATAGTATTTATTGTAATAGTGAACAGTATTTAGTGTAATAGTGAACAGTATTTAGTGTAATAGTGAACAGTATTTAGTGTAATAGTGAACAGTATTTAGTGTAATAGTGAACAGTATTTAGTGTAATAGTGAACAGTATTTAGTGTAATAGTGAACAGTATTTATTGTAATAGTGAACAGTATTTAGTGTAATAGTGAATAGTATTTAGTGTAATAGTGAATAGTATTTATTGTAATAGTGAACAGTATTTATTGTAATAGTGAACAGTATTTAGTGTAATAGTGAACAGTATTTATTGTAATAGTGAACAGTATTTATTGTAATAGTGAACAGTATTTAGTGTAATAGTGAACAGTATTTATTGTAATGGTGAACAGGTGGTTCTGTTCACAGATAGACCATTGATCGTGTCAGTAAATTCTATCTGAAACTTTCTTTGGTAAATTATCGTCAGCATTTTAATCTGTCAAAATGGACGACCTTCAGAATTTTCCGTCGTCTTAAAATTTAAAAAAAATAAAAATCTGTTATTTATTTTATGAATTATGTTCATGAGTTTGTTAGCTTTTTAGATATTTGGTTTATTTCTATGCATTTTACTGATTAGTTTTGTTCAGTTGGTTTATTTATTTTATTTTCTGGGTAATTTTCTTGGTTATTCTTTTCAGTTGTATCTGATTGTTTTTGGTCATTTTTAATAATTTCAGTTGTTACTTTGGTCAGTCTTGTTCCGTTAGTTACCTTGGTTGTTTGTGTTTTGTACATTTTTAGGATTGATTTGTGGAGTTTTATTCAATTACTTGAATATTTTAGTCATTGTTATTGACTACTTTGGTCAGTTTTTTTTTTTACTTAGTTTATTATTTTGTCTGGGTTTTTTTTGGTCAGTTTTGTAAATTTTCTGGAATATTTTGTTAAGTTTTATCCATTGCATTAATTATTTTGGCAAAATTTAATCATGGTTGACCATTTCTGTAATTTATTAAATGTATGTAATTTAAATTTTTAGTAATTTTTGTTCAGTTGGTTTATTGTAGCTGGCGTTATGTTTACATCTGGTGGATTTCAGGAGTGAAAAATCACCTGAGAACATGGAGACAAAGCTTCTGTGTTGGTGTGAAATGTGTAGGATACAATGTGTGAGCGTTGGATGGATGGAAAGAGTGCGTATGCGTTTGTATGTAGACCATCTTCATGGTACGTATGTGCGACAGGTTGTGTGTGCGTGTAAAATCTCTGGGTTCAGACCTGCCGAGCTGTAAAATGTCAGACATGCATCTCGGAAATCTAAAGTGTTTTGACGTGTCGCTTCTGCTGCTGCTTTGACCGACAGAAACTTGGATATCAACCCTAGAGGGAAGAAAAGGACGAGGGTTCTCAGGCTCCGTTCAAACTGGAGGTAAAAGTGGCACAAATCTGACTTTAGGCCAAACAAAATAATATATGTGGTTCCCATCACATAAATAGGAAAAATTGGGTAGGTAGGTGGGTCATCCATATTTTATTTTATTTACAATTTTATATACCCGTCTTCTAAAAAGAAGCTCCAAAAATTCAGATTTAATATCAGTTATTCTTTCCAGCAGTTAGAAAATCAACACATTGCCTCAGATTTTCCATGTACATGTACATGTATATTTACAGAATGTTTTAAGAGAGCATAAATGAATTTTAGATGATTGAAATACAATAAAATCTGATTTGACATCAACATTTTGTCTTTTATTGATTTTTTTTCAACAAAAATACAGTTTAAGTACAAATGTAAATTCTATCCACATCTAAATATTATTTCAATGAAATAAAGGCCCCAATATTGAAGGCTTTAGTGGACATATACAGCTATCTATTTACTGTTCAACTTATTTCCTCTTACCATACTGCTGTTTTGTTACTGGCTTCTTCACATTCCTCACAATCTTGACAGAGCGGGAGTACAGTTTTAAATTTATTTTTTAGCTCTGGAAGAGGATTTGTATTTGGTTCCCCACACCAGGCACACAAGTCTTTGTGACCAAGAGATGCTCCATAAAGATATGAAACCATCTTCCCAATGAATAAACAAACGCTGGTGTTTTTGAAACAAACCAAGTGTGAAGTGAGTGGGAAATTAACAGACGATGTACGAAAGATTCATCAAGAGGCCAACAGCCAATCAAAACTGGCGCAGCAATCACATGCATTGAGGGTTGTTTTGATGGACATGGACACCATGTATATGGTCGTCGTTTGTCGCTAGTCATAAATCACGGTGGTCAGACAGGTGACAGATGTTGGTAAACATGAATACGGACTAAATACGGAGAAATAAATTCTCTCATCATCAGTCATTGGGAATTTCAAAGATAAGAGTCGGCAGTCGACCGCTTCATTATATTTAATTTATTTTGACAAACTGATAAAATGTTTACATAGTCGGCATTTTCGTCGTAAAAAAATTGGGTCGGTCGGGTGACCGGAACCACACGTATTATTTTGTTTGGCCTTATATTTACACGTATGGAAATTTCTGATGACACTGAGCCTCTTTACATGACCTTAAATATCTGATAACTGTCATTAATCAGATAATATAATAATGAGATGCACTTTAGAAATATGAAAATTGAACAACCATAGTTTAGAAATTACAGGCCATCATTGAGTAGAGTTTGTACATGTGTAGTGATTATAGACTGTTCACATATGGGTTCTGATGGCATCACATTTACATTAGAGAAAAGTGGAATTATGGACGGCGCAGTGGTTAGTGATCGTGCCTCACAGTAAAAAGGACTCTGGCTCAATTACCGAACTGTGGATACAAATGTAGTTTACCACCACCAGAGCGAGAATGTGAGAGTGAATGAATGGGTCACTACCAAAAAAGTGCTACATAAATACAATCCATTATTTTTGTTATTAAATCCAAAACGGGGTGGTACGGTGGTGCAGTGGTTAGCACTCATTTCTCACAGACAGAAGGTCCCTGGTTCTATTCCCACACCAGACCTTTCTGTGTGGAGTTTACATGTTCTCCTCGTGTCTGGGTGGGTTTTCTCCAGGTTCTCCAGTTTCCTCCCACCATCCAAACACATGCACTGATAGGTTAACTGGTTAACTGGTTAATCTAAATCACCCGTAGGTGTGAATGTGACAGTGATTGTTTGTTTATATATGTTCAGCCCTGAGATGAACTGGAGACTCATACAAGGGTGTACCCCGCCTTCACCCATTAGGCCCCCAGTGACCCCTGTGACCCTAGTGAGGATAAAGCAGGTTCAGATGATGAAAAGTGAAATTATTATTATTATTATTATTATTATTATTATTATTATTATTATTATTATTATTATTATTATTATTATTATTATGTTAAAGATTACAAGAATAAGGGAATATATCTGCACATACTGTGCTTTTCGTGTCACATTGACGCATTAGTCTGGTGCTACCAGAACCCCAGAATTAATGTATTCTTCATGTTAATGTGATATTTTAAGCTGGAAGTACTAAAAAAAACTTTGTCGGTCGACTTTTTACTCGCATTTCCCACAAATTACAAAAAAATACTGAAACACAAAAGGCAGAGGAAAAAAAACTACACAAAAAAGCAATGAAAAATCCAAAACATATAAAAAAACACCCCCCAAAAATGTGATAAAATATCCAAAAAATATGCAAAGATATGAATATATATATGTAATTAACATGTTTATTTAACACAGTCAATAGTTTCAACAAAACATCTGTAAATAATTGTCCTATTTAATTCCATTAAGATGTTTATTCCGATTAATCATGATGATGGATTCATCAGTGTTAATGTATCTGTAAATATATCTATAAATATATCTGTAAATATATCTATAAATATATCTGTAAATATATCTATAAATATATCTATAAATATATCTATAAATATACCTGTATAGATATATCTTGCTCTTGTGTGTCTTAAAATGGTTTAAATGGAAGTTTTCTTCCATTACTCGTTTGGACATTTTTACAGTTTGTTTTCAGGTCTGGTCTGGAATTAAAGTGTTCCATAAAACTACAGAACGTTCATTAAGATGTTGTGTTTTTCACGAGGACTCACCGTCTCCGTCTCATGGTTTACCGACCCGCTGACATGCAAACAGCCCAGGTGGCGACGGACGCGCCACTCCATTTCACTCACATTTTAATGATATTTCTGTTTTGGCGTGAAGCGGCGGGGTAATAACTGGGACGTTTTGGAGCTGAAGCCAGTGAGGTTTGTCTGGAGACAGAGGGAAAAGGAGTGTATCAATGGACAAAGTGTCCTGGTGCAGGTACAGGTGAGGCTCCTGAACAGAACGGGTCCAGTTCAGTGGGTTTCCACAGTAAAAACACAGCCACGGAGACCCGGAGGGTACACTCAGTCCTGCTACATCCTCAGACTGTTTCCTTCAAAACATCCGCTCCATGAATTAGACATCTTATTTACCGAGCACCCCCCCCCACCCCCCCTCCCCTCACCTACAGAGCCTCTCCATCACCCCCCCCCCCTTCCCTTCCCTCCGTCCTGGCTCTTCTCAAACGTCCAGAAAGAGGAAGGTCCTTTAAAGGGTTCTGGTTTCCCTGGTGGTTCCTTATAAAACCACGATGACTCAAAGAGGCCTCTGATTTCTTAACCGGAAAAAAAAAAGAAATACAGATTAGAATAAACAAGTAACTGTGGCTCATGAGGTTATTTTTAGAAAGAGACTTAGAATATTCCTTTTATTTTTAAGTATTAAACTAAGCGTTAAATAAACTCTGATAGTGTTATTTTAAATATTACTCTGAACACATGTAGGTGTCTTTAAAACTGTGCAGCATCTGATTTTCACATTAACACTTAAACCAACGACGCAAAGAAAATACGTTTTATACGAGGGTTTTTGAGCTTTAACTCTGTCTTTATGTAGATGATGTTATTTTCTCTCACGTAATTGACCATTCGTGCAAACTTAGCAGTTTTGTTGCTAGATTTAGAAACTTTAGACAACCCTAGCAACTTTTTGTTTCCGTAAACAATCTAACAACAACCTTAGCTACTTTTAAAATTAGTTTGGAAAGTTTGTGAAAAAATAATTTTGGATAAACAGGCAACTGTGGCTCATGAGATAACTTTTTTTTTAGATATTTTAATTTTATTTTTAAGGATTATATTTGGCATTAAATAAACTCTGACAGTGTCATTTCAGATATTACTCTGAATACATGTACTGTAGATGTCTTTAAAACTGTCTGATTTTCACATTAACACTTAAACCAACGACCCAAAGAAAATACATTTTATACAAGTCCGTCTTTATGTAGATGATGATGTTTTCTCTCACACAATTGACCATTTGTGCAAACTTAGCTTTTTTTTTTGCTAGGTTTACAAACTTCTCAGACAATCCTAGCAATCTTTCCTTTTCATAAACCACCTAGCAAAACCCCGACAGATTAGAATAAACAAACAACTGTGGCGCAACACAATATTTTTTAGAAAGAGGAGGGTATATATATACATTTTGCATGAGCAAAAAAATTCAAGAAAGAAGGGAATATATCTGTAAGTATTTGTCCAAGCTGGGCACCGTATTAGCCTACTGCTAGCAGAATCCACAATTAATTCTTCACATTAATTTGGTATTTTAATATGGAAGTGCTTCAGCGAAAAGAAACTCTGTCAAAACCCTTTATATCAGTCAACTGTTTTGTTTCTGTTTTTGTGCAAAAATTTTCCTACAAAATACACAAAAAGATACCCGAAGAAACTCAAATAAAATCCTCTAAAATTTACAAAAAAACTAGAAAAGCACTCTGAGAGCACAGACCTCCACTGATACAGATGGGCCGGATCACCATCAAAATCTAATGATTTGTTGATCTCCCCAATTATCAGTGTTGGGAAAGTTCACCTTGATTAGGAACTAGTTCAAAGTTCAGTTCAAGTTACTCAATATGAATTAGTTCAGTTCATCGTTCATTATTCCAAATTATGAACCCCAGGGTTAACTTCCCTCTGCAGGTTCTTAGAACACAAGGAACGGTTCCAGTGAGCTTCTTCCAAGAACGGGACAACACCTGCCCCGGTCGGCAGTCACACTCTGTACATTTAACTCTTTTTCTCCGCTCCCAAAATTCTCTGTGTCTCTCTCTCTCACTCTCTCTCTCTCTCTCTCACTCACTCTCGCTCTCTCTCTCTCTCTCTCTCTCACTCTCTCTCTCACTCTCTCTCTCTGCCCTGCCCACAACACTTCTCATTGGTTATTCCACAACATTATGTTGCCAAAATTTGTTCAGAATAATACAAAAATGACATCTATGATAATGCTGTGTTTTGATCCCATTTTATTCCTTATAGGACTCAATAATTACAACGTGATAAGAACGAAATATGAACTACATAAGAGCGCAGTTCAATAAATCCCAGAATAACCGCGTTCACAACTTCCCGTTCATTTGGCAAAAGTGAACGAGTCGTTCACGTTCGTCAAAAAAATAATATAGTTTGTGAACGATCGTTCAATAAACTCGTTCAGGTACAACACTACCGATTACTAGCCTAGCAGTGCTATCTCTATTCATTCCATATATGGGTCTAGTGGTGCTTCATAGTCAGAGGAGGCGGGGCTAAAAGGTTGTCTTTCAAATCCTCTGTATGCAATAGGACGGTACTACAACCAATCAGTGTAATCTTTAGGATGACGTAGTTAAAGGCCAGAAAGTTGACAGAGGAGTCTGGAGAAAGTTAGGAATGACTAAACAAAATGGTGGATTATGGAGCTGAACGACTGTTGTCGCTTCTGTAAAAAGAATTGAAAGATTGTTGACGTTTTCTCACATTCTTCACTCATCTGTGATAAAAGGAAATCTACACCTGTTGTTGTTCTTCTTCTATGTTTTTTTCCGGTTGTTTCTCTCTGAATCGTTGCAGCATCACTTCGCTAGGCCCGCCTCTGACTCTATACTTCACTGTGATTGGTCGACCAGTTTCAGGGAAATCTAGCCAAAAGTTACATTGAGCGAAACTAGACTACTACGATAGAACATTAGATTTGCTGCCACTAGGTGCATCTAGCGTGGCTAGGCTACCCCATTACCACCATACCCTGAAAGTTTCATCAAAATCCATCCATAAGGTTTTGAGTTACGTTGTACACAAACCAACAAACAAACAAACCAATGCTGGCAAAAACATAACCTCCTTGGTGGAGGTAATAAAGTAACAAAAAAACACAGGATGGGAAATCCAAAACATTTGCAAACATATGAATATATATGTCATTAACATGTTTATTCAACACTTTCAAAACTTTCAACAAAACGACTGTAAACAACTGTTCCTTTTAACTGTGTTAAAAAATGTAATTAGATTTTTCATAATGATGGATGAACCTTCATTAATGTGTTAACTTGGACAGCCCTAATACATATATAACAGTTTGTGTGAGTTACACAACAGGGTTTTTTTTTTTTTTTAATCACAAAACCAGCACCGATCATTTTTCATTTTTTACATAAATGACAAGTAATTTATGAAGATGTTTAAAGACCAAAGAGTTTTGTCTGAAAATGGTCTGAAATATAACATAACAAACAGGCGTCTTTCAGAAAAGTGTTGGATTTTTGTAGTGACGTGCCCACACTGAGCCTCTTTTACACCTTCAGGACTTTTCATCCCATCGTTTCTCTTTCACTTAACAAGTCGTCACTAAATCACAGCCTAAAAATACCACTTCCTGTCGGTAAATCCTCCTCGGCTCGCGCTCGCTGCAGCAATTAAAGCACATTTAATTTTAGTCTCATCTGGCGAGGTAGAAATACAAAGGTGGCAGTGTGAGGAGGAGGCCGGACATCGAAAACACACCGAGGTATTTATACTGAGCAGGATGGGGGCAACCAGGGAAGAGGAGGAGCCTACCGACCCATGGGGGGGGCAAATATGAGAGCTTCAGTTTATTATAGCAGAAGAGTCACAAACATGGAGGAATTATTGTCAAATGATTAAACATTTGAATCAGGTTAATAAAAAGTGTAATTTTGATTAATCATGATCAAAACATTTATTTCGGTCCACTTGATCTGTCTGTTTTGGGGGGGTTTTTTCCGCTTAAATTTCTCACAGAATACACAATAATACACTAAGAAACAAAAAATGTGGAGAAAAAAAATATACAAAATATGGTAAAATTCACCCCCCCAAAAAAACTAACACAGAAAAAGTGATTAAAAAAATCCACAACATATTCAAAAACTTCTAAAATACCGAAAAAAACAAAAAATATCCCAATGTATTCAAAGTTATGAATATGTAATAAACATGTTTATTCAACACCTTCAACAGTTCCAACAAAACTGGAAAAAACGTTTCCTTTTAACCGCGTTAACATTTTTAATCCCACTAATCATTTTAACGGATTAGTCTTCATTAATATGTAATATCTGTTTTTATTGTTTTAAATTCTTTACTTTAATTATACTGCAGTTTTTGTTTGTTTTTAATTGATTCTTGTCTTTTATTCTTCAAAGTTGTTGACCACTCACTTTCCCCTGTAAGCATCTGCCAAATGCAGAAATTCAAATAAATAAATTCATATTTGCATTAAAATTATTACAGAACAAGATGGCTTTATGTTCAGTTAATGAAAAACTGACCATTGTCTACTTAAATTAATTATGGCAACAAAGTGACAATTAAAATATTTGAATAGATTTTAAGTATTTGATTAAAAGTAAAAGTATTTAAATAAATTTAAACATAATCCAATCTAATCCAATCCAAAATATTTAAATTATTAGTTGAATTATTTTGGATATACTTCACATTCTGCACATGTTGAGTAAATCCAAATAAATCACAATACTGATAAAATATAATATTCTTGTCAGTGATTTTCAGCTGATATTATTCAAACAAAAATTAGTAAAAATCGATTAAAATGTCGTCAGAACAATAAACCAAACTAGAAAAAGTCTTTTTTTCATGTAGAGTTTCATATAATTTATTTAGTTCATAATAATTAAGCTCAGTCCCACTTTTTCGAGTGTGGTCCTCGTTTTTCTAAACCTGTTCCTGAGTCTGAGTCCTTTCCTCTTACCCCCCCCCCACCTCAGGTCTCTGTTCATTGTTCCAGGTTCAGGTGCTGTGGTTCTAGTTAATGCTTAACCCGGGGCTCGGCCCTGGCGGACGGCGTGGGGAGGAGGCGCCGCCAGAGAAACGGTGACATTTCACTGCCATTATTCATGCTGCTTTGTTCCCGTGGCTCTGAGGAGTGTTTGCACTGGGATGGAGTGCAGGGCGGAGGGATGCCGAGGCGCTGAGGTGGAGGGGGGGGTCACGAGGTTAAAGTATGAAACTGAAAAAGCATGTGTTCCTTATCAAACACCTCCACCGCTTATTTTATATTTTTTAATTCGATGGTTTCACGCTTTTAATCGATGTCATTGGACACTGGGCCGTTCCACATTCAGGTTGGTTGGACGTCCCCCCCCCCTCACCCTCCACTCCCCTCCTTCACTGTCCACATGCTCTCCACAGCTGTTTACATGGTGTGTTTGCTCAATATGGTGGCTGGGAGGGTGGGGTGGGTGGGGGGGCTGAAGGAGGGGCTGATGGGATGTTCTTCCTCTGTCCTAGAAAACGGACTCACAAAACCCTTATCAGCAGCTGGACCCACATTGTTTAAGGGTTTTTACACACTGAGATTAACCCCCCCCCCCCCCCCCAACCCCTTTTACAGTACCCTCCCCACCATGAGCAAGGATCAGTATGTAACTCTTCTAGTTTTCTAATAATATGACTTTTACAGCTGGATTTAGTACAAAAAGAACAAAGTTGAAATATAAACCAGTCGTATTAAAATGACCTTTAACTTTAAACCCATCGTATTTATTAGAGCTGGAAAAATGAACACATTAACCATTATCAATCCATCATCGTTATTAATCTGATTAAACATTTTAGCACAATTTGTGGTTCTCCCTTAATTTTTGTGTATTTTGTGGTGAAATTTGAGTACAAAAAAAAAAAAAAGACAGAACAATGAGAAGAAGTGATTAATTTAAATCAATCCAAAGCACCATGATGATTGTTATTAAGATTTTTAATCATTTGACAGCCCTAGTATTTATCATATAAATACATACAGATACATTTGTTCATCCCTCAGTCTTCTTCCACTTATCCAAGTTCACTTCATTTTATGGATTATTTCTGTCGAGCTCAAGGTGTTAGATGTTGGTTTACACTGATCCTTCCTTTATCGCAGGGGTTCATTCTAAAAATAACCTGCAATAGGAGAAATCTGCAGTATTTTATTTTTAACAATTCTATGTTTTAAAGCTGTAAAACCCCTCACTACACTTTATAGACTTTATTCAAGGGAACACAAGTCACTTTGACATTGGGTATATGCGCAAAACTTTACTGATATTTATTAAATGTAGAAAAAAACAAAAGCATAATTTCTGTTTTTTTAATTAAATTGCAAATGCTATTTATTTATCACAAAATGACACAAGAAGTGAAACCATAAACATGACAACAAGCAGAAATATTGTTGTTTTACAGATATATTCATCATCATTATTATTATTATTATTATTATTATTATTATTATTATTATTATTATTATTATTATTATTATTATTACCCTTGTATTTCCTACTAAATTAAGAATAAGGTGGTTTCCTGGTGTGTCCGCACATGCTGCACAAAGTTTCTCTTAAATCTCTTCTTCTTAGATAAATACTTTATTCATCCCCTCAGGGAAATTCAGTTGTCACATAGCTCACACCATATAATATACATACAATAGATGAATAAATAAATATGTAAACACGTGATGGATAAAAGTGAGCTAAAGTGCCAAAAAAACAACCAGCTTAAAAATGGCTTAAAACTTCGAACATAAGAACACGGGTGAGGAGTCGGTGGCAGTTGTTTACAATAACAATACTTCTCTTGTTGTCACGTCCGTCAACAGGAATTTTTCTTTAATTCATCTGACTGTAGTCGTGTAAAAAGGTCTGGCATTAATATACCATTAGTCCTACATCTGAAAAAGCAGATCTTGCCAGTGAAAAAACCTTTAATCAACAAATGAGGGTTTTGTTGACCTTGTCATCTTTATACACAAACTTATATTTGTATAATTTGAGGCTGAATGGAAAAGTAACGACTGTAATCCACATACTGCATCTTATCCTTCAGGCCTGAAGTTGAACCTTCTGCACATGCTCAGTGCATGTGTGTGCATAGCGGGTCTATTCTATTAGATCACTTACACACACACACACTCACACACACACACACACACACTGTGCAGAACAATAGTGAGCTTTGACAGAGCAGGGGCTGATGGGAGGAGATGGGCTATGTCTATTGTCTGCTGTGTTTACTCACAGACTCACCTGGCACTGAGCTAATACCTGCACCTCGACCTGTCAGAGGACGGGGGTCGCAACACATACGCAAGCATGCACACACACACACACGCACGCATACACACACACACGCATCTCCACACACACACACACACACACTAGATCACATGACCTCAGCCCAGTCCACATGCACCAAATGGACAAAAACAGTCTCACACAGCCATGTTTCCACACACATCATTATCTGTGTGTGTGTGTGTGTGTGTCTGGTCACACTTGGGTGTCCCAGGAGGTTCTGGTCGAAGTGGGGGGGGGGTTTATGGATGGGTGGGGGGGGGTTCTTTCAGGGTTTTACTACTGTGCAAACACACTGTTGATGGGTTTTGATGGGATCAGTTGGAAGCCTCACCATGACCCTGCCCTGACTCCACCCATGTTTGATCCACAAAGGTGAGAGGAGAGGGAGGGGAGGTGAAGGGTGGGGGTGGGGGTTTGAAGGTATAATTAAATCAACCAATTACTTTATTTGTCATTATACACTGGTATAATTAACTTCAGCATTAGCATCATGTTATACAGAGACTAAAGTGAAATAATATAGAAACTAAAGTAAAAGTAAGTAAAGTAAAAAAAAAAATTAGGTTCTGTCAAATTATTAAAATTTGTCTTCTGATTAATCACAGGGTTGTTTTGGATTAATCACGATTAAAATGCTTTATGTTGGTTGACTGTTTTGTCTGTTTTTTTTGTTTTGTTTTTTTACTCAACTTTCCTACAAAAAATACTAAGAAACAAAAAAACAGAAAAAATATACCAAACATGTTAAAATAAAAAAAAATCCCCAAAAATTGTACACAAAAAAGTGACGAAAAAATTCAAAACATATTCAAAAGCATAAAATACAGAAAAGGACACCAAAAAATGTGATAAAATATATATGCAAAAAAATAAAATAAAAAAATATAGTTAGCATGTTTATTCAACATATGTAGCAGTTTCAACATAACTGTTCTGTTATGTTAACATTTTTAATCAGATTAATCATGATGATGGATTAATCCACTGTAATACATTACTTTTGACTCTCACTACCCAATGGCTACTTGATTACAAAGTTGGTCGTCATGAGACATGGAAACGAGTATACATGTGTGTGATTAAAGTAAGAATAAACTAATATGAAGTGAATGTGAATTTAACAATACATGCCATCCATTGAAAAATACAATTATATTTCTGGATAAAAACAGAGTATTTAATCATGCACTGGAAAATTAATAACATACCACTTTACCATCATTTGTCATAATAGAAAGTGTCCTCCCTTGTGTCTCCTGAAAACGCAACACCCACCGCCGCTGCAAAAATCTCCGGATTCTGCTACTGAAATGTTGGCAGGGTTAGGGTTATTGTGGTGAGAAGCAATGGCAGGTGTCTTCAGGATGGGTGTAATAGGGTTTTTAAAGGTGGATCTGGGGACAAAAGTGTCCAGTTTAAGTATTTTTGTAAATATTTATCGCTTTGGAACCAAGCTCTTCAAATACAGTGGTACCTCTACTTGCGAAAGACTCAGCTAACGAATAATCCAAGCAACAAACACCTTTACCTCAATTTTTCGTCTCTGAGTACGAAAGAAAATTGGATTTACGAAAGGAAACTGAAACCCCTGAGAAATAAATAAGATGTACATTACCGTACGTAAATACGTCATGTATGTCGCATCCCATTGGCTATGAGGGAGCTACCCGTGATGCTTTTTGTTACCCTTTGACCCTCATTCATAGATCCGTACCTGTGTTGGCCCAGCATCAGAAGCCAATCATAAAGGCGACACAGTGGCTAAGTGGTTAACGCTCTTGCCTCACAGCAAGATCATGCAGGCCTTTGTGTGTGGAGTTTGCATGTTTCTCTTCCTGTGTCTGGATGGGTTTCCTCCGGGTGCTCCGGTTTCTCCCATCACCCAAAAATATGTTTGTTTGGGCAAAGTCCTCCAGCCAGGTGATTCTGACCATTAACCTGGCTCTACAGATGGAAATGGGTCCCCGGGTGCCGCCCATGACTGACCACTGCTCTTTACAGGTGCCCCAACGGCATGAAGGATGCCACCACAGTACGTATTCGTTATCCATCACGAGCCCAAAGAAAGTGATTCCCGGTGCGAATGAAAAGAAGAAGGGGACTGCGCTATCAGTAGAAGTGAAACACGAGATGAAAAAAAAAAAAGGAAGCAGCCATCACTCGACCAGCATCAACAAAAGACATGTCGCCGAAATCCCACGGACCCTCTGAATTCATGGAAGAAAACATCCCGAAAGCATGTCAGCTCCCCGACGACGCAAACGTCCTGCGCACCCCAGGAAGATCACGAAAAGTTGTCAAAGACAATCGTCCCTGTATCTACACCCCACCAAACGACCGTCAACAAACACCACTGAAGGCGAAAGTGACAATTAAAAAACAAACACAATGGTATGAAAATGACCCACATGTTTGGTATGAAAATGACCCACATGTCTGGTTCATTTGAATGGTTTATTGTTTAATGTTCAGTCAGTGAAGACGCATTTACCCACTGACATTACATCTAAATCTACATTTTCTTTGACTTTTAACATATATTTCATACAACATAATTTTTAAAGGGTTTGAGGGGTGGTATTGGGGGGGCCTTGGAACGAATCAGGCCTTTTACATGTAAAATGCAACTATTTACAAAAAATTCACGGTATGAAAACACTTCTGGAACGGATTCATTTCGTAAGTAGAGGTACCACTGTATCAGAATATTATTGCACATAATTCACATCATAAAGAACATAATTTTGTTTAATTCTATAATTTGTTTTTTATTCTGTTTTTTTTTCCTGTCGTTGCTCATTTGTCATGTGGTCATTTGGTCCATATTGATCATGGGACTTGGTAACTTCCTGATTTCAGGCCCTCTCATCACCATCGTCATGGTGTTTTTCATAAACTTCCACGGTGCCTTCAGTGTTTTCCCGTCTTTCACAACCTACAGTAAATGAGCTGAATTTCCACGGTTCAGCATCGGGTCTGGAGCTGATAAGGCCCTGTTGTTTTTGGGCTCCGCTCCAGCTGATAACGCTATGGGACATACCTGCTCATTAATGATTGGTCAGCCCCGCCCCCTGCCCTAGCCCTGCCCCTTTACATGCAACATCTAACTGCCTGCACAACCTTTTTAGGACACGGCTGCTCTTGTACTGTGTTTATTCCACAGGTTTGTATTCTGTTACTTCAGTCCTAAAACACTTGAAATAAAGTCAACTCCTAAAGATCGGATGGGTTAATGTTAGGGTCAGAGTTAGGGTTAGAGTCAACATCTGGAGTTCAGCTTTTTTTTTCCTACAAAAGCTACAGTAGATCCAGTGGATCCAGTGGGTCCATGTCTTATGTATGTATGTGTTTGTGTGTCAGTATGTGTTATATATGTGTTAGTATTCTCTGTAGTTATGTTTGAACATCGGAATTTTCTGATGATGTAGCAGCGACTGCTCTGGTTTTTGGACAAACTGCGGTTAATTTTCTGTGACATAATGAATGATAACAACTAGTGTTGCACCGATCGATCAGCTGATGATCATAGTTGGCTGATATTGCCTAAAAAATAGCCTGATAGGTGATCAGACAAACATCAAAAAGCCGATCATGTGACGTAAAATACTAGCGACCATTTTCAAACTAGCAAACATGCTACAGAACAGGTGCATCTCATCTTGACCGTTTCTGTGCTTTTAAAAATATAGTTAATTAATAGAAGTTTGGGACCATTTTATGCTGCATAAGGCTGAAAATAGTGTGACCATGGCTAAATAGCATTAGCATTAGCTTAGCACTGCGTTACTACAACACCTCAACCTAACACATCCACACTTCAACGGCACTTCGTCAAAGCGGACTCGGAGCTAATATGTTTTGCTAACTGATGAGTATTAGCATCTGTTAGCATGTAGCCTCATGTGTTGTAATTATTTTTAGCAAATGGACCAAAGTAGTGTAATTATTTGGCTACAACTGCTTCACACATCCAGGCGCGTGCACCTGCGCAGATGCACCTGCGCAGGTGCACCTGTACACAACTCAAAACACCTCAGTCTTCTCTCGTCCCCGTTTGATTAATGTAGTTTAACCGTTTAACTCCTGAGACATTATTCCAGCTAAATGTGCTGCTGTGAATTTGTCCTAAAAGCTGCTGTGAGTCTGTGTTCGTTTTCTTCAGGGGTTTAGTTTGACTGTGTTTAGGATCAAAACAGGTGGAATAACAGAGAAAAGACAAAGAGAGAGTAAATTAAAGACACTCAGAATGTCCATCAGTTTAGGACGTTGAACATGGACTGAACTGGAACACATTGTACAACAACTATTTGAATTTTGACCCAGTAGTTCAGTTCAAATGTTTTCTGGCACTTGGTTCAATTCCAAAAAACAATTAGTCAAAGGTTACAAAGATACAGTGGGGAAAAAAGGAAAATCACAACAAAACTGTATAAACCATCGTAAAAACAAACAAATCACAAAGCGTTTTTTTTTTTCACTCACTGCTTTGTTTTGCTCCATTGTTTGTTCAGAATTATGAATATTTACAATAACTCCTAAATATAGAAAACACACATGATGCATCAGAAGTAAATTTTTTCTTTTTTATTTCTTGATCTGCTCAGTTTAGGGTTCTGGTGGTTGTGGGTCTGCTGGGTTTAGGGTTCTGGTGGTTGTGTTTGTGGGTCTGCTGGGTTTAGGGTTCTGGTGGTTGTGTTTGTGGGTCTGCTGGGTTTAGGGTTCTGGTGGTTGTGTCAGAAGCTGTGGTGCTTCTGGTGTGGTCCATGGCGTCTCCCGCGGTGACAGTGGCGTTCAGCAGGTGGAACCAGCGGCGGCGGTCGGGCACTGACCTCGGGGTTGTCTGGGCTGGATTAAAGGAAGTCCTCGTTAATGGTTAACCTGGTGATGTGGTCTGGCGCTGTGGGGCGGGTGGGGTGGTGGGTTTACACTGGAGCTGATAAGAGGGAGGGCAGAGCGGGAATGCTGGGGGGTACGTGGTCTATGGTCTATGGGGGGGTAGACTGATTGACCAGACACAGAATCTGGACTCTTCAAAGTGGACTTAGATGAATGACCAGGTCCAGGTCCAGCAGATCTGGGATCAGTTTAGACACATTTAACAGAGGACATCGGTGTGTCCCATCTGGTCACCTGACCTGGTTTTAAGTCCAATCGGACTTCTGCATCCTGGACCCTAATAAATCCATTCATTTATGTTTGAGTTCCTCTGTTTTGTTTAGTTTTGTTTAAAGTGTTATTTCCTTTCTGCTAATTGTAATT
>CM035795.1:45919877-46037377 GCA_020466265.1 Siphamia tubifer | reverse complement strand
GTAACACCACTTGTTTGTTTTTAATTATATACATAAAAAAAAATTGGACAAACCAAGCCTATTAGTTTTCCTACATTGATAAGACTATTACAATGAATTTGCAATGACACAAAAATGTGCGATTAAACTGCAAAAAATCATGAGTTAACGAGTGGATTTCTGCAATTAATCGCGATATAATTCTATATATGTATTTAACTATAATCTGGTAGAGTGTATATCTCTGTCTCTGCTCTCAATGTTCTCTGTACATTGTCTCTTAACTAAAGGGGAAACACTTTTATTTATTTATTTATATATATATATATATATATATATGAATAATGTATGCGTGTGTTTAAATTGATTTCTTCCTGGTGTGTATCTGAACAGGAATGTGAAGCGAGCTCTCATTGATCTCAGACTTTATGATAAGACCCCAGGGTTACTGTGGTAACCGGCCTCACCTTTAACCCCTGCACTTCCTCATTCTGTCATGAAACCAACGCAACAAATTAAAGACACACTGACGGTTTCAGGACAACGTAGAAGTCCATGCTGTTGTCGCTGTCGTCTTGGACAGCGTCGTTAACGCTCTGCTTTTATCACGTCTTAACAAATAAAGTCTGAATCTAAACCCAGTTCAACAGAAAATCCTCCTCAGCATCGAAGGGTTAAACTGATGAGGATGAGTCAGAGTGTGACCCCCGCCCCCTCCCAAACCTGGTTGGACTGGACTAGGTAATGAGTTACCTATCTGACCTGGACCCCCCTGGCCCCCCAGTGTCCATCCCAGACCCTCAGACCTGGTCCACACTGGGGTCTGGACTGGAGTCTTGAGGTTAATTCAGAAACAGTTGATGGTTTAATGTGGACCAGCTCAGATTGAACAGCAGATGCTTCAAAGTGATCCTCTTGAATTAAAAGTTCAGCTCTGTATCGATCGGCTCCACTATCAGTTCGTCTGCTGATAATTTTCTCCATTATCAGGTTAATCATTGACCAACAACAGCCCACGACCTTGTGTCTGCGCTAAAACATTTCTGTTTCTGCAGATTTCGACATTTTTAGGTGTAAAAACAGGGTTTGGGACGTTAGAGATGAGTCACTTTTATGTTGATTTATGGTGTTTTTATTTATTATCCACGTCATGAAATAAATTCTGATATTTAGATTAAAGAAGGAAAACAGAACGTATCAGGTTACATCCACATCCTCTGTAAAAGAAAAAACACAATTTTCGTTAGTTTTTAATCTATTTTGTTACTTTCTTAATTTTCTGATCCAAATTTGTTATCATTTTTGTTGATTTTTCTTCGTACTTGTGGTCATTTTTTGTCAGATTTGGTCATTTTTTTGTTCATTTTGTCATGATTTTGTACATTTTTCTCATTTTATAGTTTATTTGGTTCATTTTTGTTAGTTTACTTTATTCATTACTTTGAGTTTTTATACGATCATTAATTTTCCACACGACATATGTGTTTATTTTACTAATATTTTTGCTCATTTTATCATTGTTTGTCCATTTTATTTTTTATTTTATTTAGTTTAGTTTAGTTCATTTTTGTTCATTATATTAATCACTCTACATATTTTGTCATTTTTTTCAGTTATTTTTGGTAATTAATTTTTTTTTTATCAATGTTCTTTTCATGATCAGAGTCAGTGACAGTGATTTAGTGTCACAAAGTTTGACCTGATTTTATTTATTCATTTATTTTTTTTATTTTAAATCACCTCAACAGAAGAGTTTGTTCACTGAGTTCTTGATTTATTTATGGAATATTTGGACCATCATCTTCTGAATTCAAATAAAACAACAAAAAACCTTTGCAAATTTATTTACATTTTGTAAATAGTTAAAAAAAAATCCCCAAATCATCTCCATTATCTGTTATTTAAGTTACTTTATTCTTAATAACCTATAATATATGAGATAATATATGTGATATAATGACAAATTGACAGTAAACATTGTCAGATGTCATTAAAATTTACTTTTTATTTCCTTCAACAGCATTTCAATAGGATTTTATTTCCTTCTACATATCTCTATCTTTCCAAATAATGGTTATTGATCTGGATCAGAATAATCAATATCAGCTCTGAAGAAAACCTATAAGTCAACCAGAAATGTCACATTAGAAAATGATTAAATCGTCATACTTTAGAAGCTGATAAAAGTAATCAAATCAATACTTCATTTAAGGGTTGATTGATTGATTGGTTGACTGATTAATTGATTATAGTTACCGTTTCCTTCCAATAATCACATGAAATGAAATAAATAATGCTGCCAAATGATCAAACTGTTTAATCAGATTAATCAGAAGGTTTTTTGGATTAATTTGGATTAATCATAATCAAAGTCAGTCAACTGTTCTGTCTGGTTTTTTGGGTTTTGTTTTTTTACTCAAATTTCTTACAAAATACACAAAGAAACAAAAAAATAGAACAATGATAAATTCAAAACATATTCAAAAACCTTTGCAGGGGAAAAAAACAAAACAATTGATGAAATATCCAAAACAAATCCTAAAATATGGATATTTATGCAATTGACATTTTTATTCAACACCAAAAGTTTCAACAAAACTGGAAACAACTGTTCAATTTAATTGCATTAAAATATTAATCAGATTAATCATGATGATGGATTCTTTTAAAATTCAGTCAAAACACTTTGTCAGTCCCACAAAATACAAAAAAATACAGAGAGAAAATATACAAAACATGCTAAAATACACTAAAGTTGACCAAAAATATTAACAAATCCAAAAAAAGTGACAAATATCCAAAACCTCTTCAAACTCTTCTAAAGTACAGGAAAAAAAGAAAGTGATAAAATATCCAAAACATGCAACTAGAAAAGCACAGACCTCTGCGAAGGTAGACCCAAGTGGGGGTTGTTGTGGATTAATTTAAATTAATAATAATCAAATGATCATTTGAATCTACGTATATTAATTGGCCTTAATTTTGCCTGAGCAAACAAACTCAAGAAAGAAAGGAATATATCTGCTCTCTGTATTTGTCCAAACCAGGCAACATATTAACCTACTGCTGGCAGAATCCACTATGAACTCTTAGTGATTTTATTTAATCTGGAAGTTTTTCAGTGAAAAGAAACACTTCATATCATTCAACTGTTCTGCCCCTGGGTGTCTGTGTACTAAAATATCCTAAGAAATACACAAAAATATCCTAAGAAATACACAAAAATATCCTAAGAAATACACAAAAATATCCTAAGAAATACAAATAATGTGGAGAAAAGATATGCAAAACATGTTCAAATCCACTAAAAATGACGAAAAAAACCTTGAGTGCAGACCTCCACCAAGGCAGACGGTCTGGATCACCATCCAAATCTGAAAATTTGTTGATCTCCCCATTACCACCGTACCCTCCATCCATTAGTTTTTGACTCATGTTGTACACAAACAAAACTGAGTGAGGGGGGGGGGGGTCCAGATTATCACCAAAATGTAATCATTTGTTCCTTGTGACACTACCAACATATCCTGAAAATGTTATCACAATCTATCCATAACTTTTTGAGTATTGTTGCTGACAGACAGACAGACAGACTCCAGTGAAAACAACCTCCTTGTTGGAGGTAATTATGTTCCATTAACATGTTGACTCAACACCTTTAACAGTTTCAGCAGAACTGTTCCATTTAATTGCCTTAATATTTTCATCAGGATGTTGAATGAATGCAGATAAAATATATAACTGAAAAAGAAGAGTCTGAGGTTTGAGCTTCACATCAAGTTGGGTGTTGTGTAGGTTCACCTTTGACCCCCCCACTTCCATGCGGTCCACAGTGTCCTCACCCTGCCCCCCTGGTCCCAGAGTCCAGCTCAGACCCCCGTGGGTGGAGGTTGAACACAGAGAACTGGCTCTGACTCAGAATCGATGACACTTCTGTTTCTGGTTCATGGCTGCAATGGAGGCAGAGGCTCAAACTCTGGTCCATGTGACCATTTAAGACCAGACCTCTGCTTTTATTTGGGACCCATTGTCCTAGTTACGGGGCTGTTTTGTTACTGAGCTGTGGAAGGTGTAGTTTTGTAAAAATGGGTCGAGTGACTGCAACTTAGAGGAATATGTTTTTATAGCTCTGGAGGATGGGTGGGTTCTGGGTACAGGTACAGGTCTGGAGAGGATGGGTGGGTTCTGGGTACAGGTACAGGTCTAGAGAGGATGGGTGGGTTCTGGGTACAGGTACAGGTCTAGAGAGGATGGGTGGGGTCTGGGTACAGGTACAGGTCTAGAAAGGATGGGTGGGTTCTGGGTACAGGTACAGGTCTAGAGAGGATGGGTGGGTTCTGGGTACAGGTACAGGTCTAGAGAGGATGGGTGGGGTCTGGGTACAGGTACAGGTCTAGAAAGGATGGGTGGGGTCTGGGTACAGGTACAGGTCTAGAGAGGATGGGTGGGTTCTGGGTACAGGTACAGGTCTAGAGAGGATGGGTGGGGTCTGGGTACAGATCTGGGCCCAGGCCCTAGGGTAGGTCCAGGTCTAGGTACAGAACCAAGACTGAAACTAGTTTAGTCAAAACTACAAACTTCACTTTAATTATTGAACAAAATCCATTATTTCTTCTTTAAATTATGTCATTTTATGGTTTTATTCTTAAATAAATTCTGAATAAATAAATAGTTTCCGTGTGCTTTAGTTTCTTTGGTTCTTTACATCTGTTGAGTTAAACTCTGTCATGTATTAGAAAACTGGACGTAGTTCCATCTGTCACCAGCAAGAGGAGCCATTGAAAACAACCATCTGATAGTCTACCCTGGTCTGTGTTAAACTGGACCTGGTCTGTGTTAAACTGGACCTGGTCTGTGATAAACTGGACATGGTCTGTGATAAACTGGACATGGTCTGTGATAAACTGGACCTGGTCTGTGTTAAACTGGACCTGGTCTGTGATAAACTGGACCTGGTCTGTGTTAAACTGGACCTGGTCTGTGATAAACTGGACCTGGTCTGTGTTAAACTGGACCTGGTCTGTGATAAACTGGACCTGGTCTGTGATAAACTGGACCTGGTCTGTGTTAAACTGGACCTGGTCTGTGATAAACTGGACCTGGTCTGTGTTAAACTGGACCTGGTCTGTGATAAACTGGACCTGGTCTGTGATAAACTGGACCTGGTCTGTGTTAAACTGGACCTGGTCTGTGTTAAACTGGACCTGGTCTGTGATAAACTGGACATGGTCTGTGATAAACTGGACCTGGTCTGTGTTAAACTGGACCTGGTCTGTGATAAACTGGACCTGGTCTGTGTTAAACTGGACCTGGTCTGTGATAAACTGGACCTGGTCTGTGTTAAACTGGACCTGGTCTGTGATAAACTGGACCTGGTCTGTGATAAACTGGACCTGGTCTGTGTTAAACTGGACCTGGTCTGTGATAAACTGGACCTGGTCTGTGTTAAACTGGACCTGGTCTGTGATAAACTGGACCTGGTCTGTGATAAACTGGACCTGGTCTGTGTTAAACTGGACCTGGTCTGTGTTAAACTGGACCTGGTCTGTGTTAAACTGGACCTGGTCTGTGATAAACTGGACCTGGTCTGTGATAAACTAGTTCCAGGTTAACCCAGGTCCATCAGACCCACGTACCAGGTTCTAACTTTTTGTTCTTCAGATTTGTCGGACCGTTTACCTGAAACTGGAGCAGAACCTGTGGATCAGGTTGGGACTGGGACAGGACCAAGAGGGGGCGGGGCTTGAGTGTCTCCACTCCCCCTGGAGTGAGTGGGCGGGGACCAATTTATGGCAGCATGTTCTACTTCCTGTTTTACATCCTTTAACTGCAGTGTAGTGGTGTTCCTCACATCCTGGTGTGTGTGTGTGTGTGTGTGTGTGTGTGTGTGTGTGTGTCTGTGTCTGTGTGTGTGTGTGTGTGTGTGTGTGTCTGTGTCTGTGTGTGTGTGTGTGTGTGTGTGTGTGTGTGTGTGTGAGTCAGTGTTGTGTTGTACACCATGTTCTTACCTGTGTGGGTGGTAGTTGAGTTCACTGTTGTGAAAGCAGGGTTAGTGTCAGTGACTCTGCAGTAAAAACTGTTAAATGACACATAATCCATTCAGTCCAATCCATCAAAAGTCACATCAACACAAAACCGTTCCCACGTCCTGTTACGGATTAACCTGGAAAAAGTCCATTCACTCCAGCTTTACTGCAGAGACACTGGAATTAGATTAGGAACTTTAGAAAATATAACAATGAGGTTGTTAAAAAAAAAAGAAAAAGAAGAGGAGGAAAGACTAATAATAATAATAATAATAATTAGGACTAATAAGAAAAGGAGGAGGAAGGATAAAGAAGAAGAAAAAGACGGGTCATTCATTCATTCATTATCTGAACCCGCTTTATCCTCACTAGGGTCGCGGGAAAAAGACGGGTCATTTGCTGGAAAAATTTGGGCCTATTTTTCTGTCAGTTTTCTCAGTGTATTTGGGACCAGGCCTGTAGGAACACATTAAAACTTTGGGCCACCTCAATTTTGCCCCAAAATTCAATATGGCCGGTGTTTTCCAAAATGGCCGATTTTCAATCATTTCTCACAATACTACAAAGACATAATCATGAACCCTTTAACTCCTGATGCGTCAGTGATGACGCGTTTTGAAAGGATGGTTTAGTTTCAATATCCAGAAAAAAATGACTTTTTTTTTTTACTGTGATTTTACTGAGTTTTGTTCAAGGATCTGATATATGGAAATAAACTGGTGTCAAAAAGCAACTGATTTAGAAAAAAGAAAACTAAAAATACTGGAACCAAATTACAATATCATTATTTATTTATTTATACTTCATGTGAGTTTATTTTAACTAAGTTAAGTTATTATTTTGTAAATATTATTTTTTTTGTTAATTTTGTTCCTTATTTTGTTATATATTTCGACATTTAATCTTGTATTTTATCAATTTTCTTCACTCTTGTGTCATTTGTGTATGATTTTGTTCATGTTACTTCTTATTTTGTTGGTTTATTGTCCATTTTTGACTGTTATTGTCCATTTTGTTGCTTATTTTATTATTGTTTTACTGGAACTGTTAGTCTCAGGAGTTAAAGGGTTAAAGATGAGCTGTTTTCACCTAATTCCTTCAAAGCTTACAATGGTTGACTAAACAAAAATGATGAAAATATATATTTGTTCACTCTGATTTTAATTCAGTTTCTACATACAGAATATTGACATCTGTTGGGTCAGAGCAGTAAAATATGATCATATCTGTAAATAAATAAAACTGCAGATTTTAATCTAAAAATAAAAGCAAAATTAACAAACCATCCTTTTTACAAAAACCTGAATAAATATGTACCAGCTGAAGACAAGTATAATTTTACAAATATTCTACCTGTTATTAAATGTTTAGTGTATTTTTAATTGAACTGTCAGTTGTTCTGCACATGTGCAAATGACAAACTAATGATAGACTGAGGCAGAAAATGGTTCAAATGTCACTTGAGTTTCTTAAGACGTGTCTAGATGTTGATGTTCTTCACATTTTGAGAGAAACATTATAGATGTAAATATTAACAGAATGTAATTTTGCTCTTTTCACTGTTATTATTTTACTGGTCTGGTCCTTTTCACATCATATTGGACTGAATCTGCAGCTTTATATGATGTGTGTGTGTTTTCTGACTCAGACATTTATTTGGATGGAGATTGTTTTTGGATCTGTCTGTCTGTCTGCCCGTCTCTCTGTCCATTCCTTCCTTGGGGGATTGTTTTTGGGTCTGTCTGTCTGTCCGCAGATTTACACAAAGAACTAATGGATCAATTTCCCTGAAATGTTCAGTGAAGGTGTGAAGTGGTCCAGAATAGTTCCCATTAAATATTGGTGAATGTAGGTCAAAGGTCAATGTCACCAAAAATATGTTTTCATAATGATCAGAGATAGGGTAAAAGTGTGTGTGTGTGTGTGTGTGTGTGTGTGGAGGGGGTTGTTGGACAACACTTATTATTTAGCTTTTATTAGTGCTGTCAAAATTCACACAATTAAACAGAACACTTTTTTACAGGTGTTTTGTTGAAGGTGTTGACTAAACATCTTTATTGCATATATATATATATATATATATATATATATATATATATATATATATATATATATATATATATATATATATATATATTGGATATTTTATCATTTTATCATCAGTATTTCTTTCTGTATTTTAGATACATTTTAAATGTTCATTGCCTTTTTCTTAGTTTATGTTTGTGTGAATTTTAGTGGATTTTCATATTTTCCTCTCTATTTTTTAATATATTTTTTTATGTATTTAGTGGGACATTTCGTTTTCATCATAATTAATTTAAATTAATCTAAAAAAAACGCTCTGATTAATCTGATTAAAAATTGTCATCTGACAGCCTTGGTTTTTATCGTCTTTGTTTCTATGTGACATTAACTTTGAATAACTGTAGTCGTTTGAATCTCATGTGTTGTTCCTGCAGGTATGTCTCTGGTCAATCAGTTACCCAGAATGCAAAGGGGCGAGTCCTTTTGGATACAGAGGCCCCTGAAGCAGAACTACATTCAGGAGAAAACAGGAAGTAGCGTGTTTTTCGAGGAGCCCAGGTGGTGACTCACCTGAAAACGTACGCTGTTACGGCGATGGGGACACGCCCACCCAGGAGAATAAAACCTGGACGGAGAGACGCTGTCGGTCGCCGTGGAGATTCAGGAAGTCGATAAAAGAAAAGGATTCCAGCTGTCAGCCACGGTGACGCTTTTATAACATCACACCCACATTAATATTCAACATGTTCTGAAGGTTTGTACTGGAAAATATGGCACAGAAGTTTTAGATTTTAAGGAATAAAAAAAATAGACAAACAAACATCATAGTTGTTTGTAATGACAGACAGATATGTTGTTTAATTTAAAGAAGAGAAAAGGGAGGAGAAAATAAAAAAACGATAGAAAACGAGCGGAAAGTGGGAAAAAAGAAGAGGAAAAGGAAAGGAAAACAAAAAAGGAAAAAGGAGAAAACAAAAAAGACAGGAAAAATGAAGGACATTTTTTTTCTCAAAATTAGGACATTTTACCCAGATTTATAACTTTTTATCTCAGAATTCTGATGTTAATTTTAAACAGAGCCTTTCCCTCAGAATTCTGACTTTTTTCTCCAAATGGATTTTTTTCTCAGAGATCTGTTTTTTTCCCCCTCGTCTCGTCATCTGAACCCGCTTTATCCTCATTAGGGTCACAGGGGTCACTGGGGGCCTAATACAGCTCCAGTGGGTGAAGGCGGGTTCAGAGGTCACCGTGTATGAGTCTCCAGTTCATGTCACATTCACACCTATGGGTGATTTAGATTAACCACTTAAATGTTCTGCACTTCTATAGTTCTGTTCCTCCTTCATGGTTCAAAGCTCTTTACATTAGCCTCACATTCACCCATTCACACACACTCATACACCAGTAGGTTTCTAATGTTCTGTCAGTCCTACTGGGAGACTAAGGTGTCTTCAGTGTCTTTGCCCAAGGACACTTCAACATGTGGACAGCCAGAGCCTGGATGCAAACCACCGACCCTTCGGTCATTGGACTCAGATGGTTCTACCAGCTGAGCCACAGTTAACCAGTTAACCAGTTAACCAGTTAACCTATCAGTGCATGTGTTTAGATGGTGAGAGGAAACTGGAGAACCTGGAGAAAACCCACGCAGACACGAGGAGAACATGTAAAGTCCACACAAAAAGGTCTAGTGTGGGAATAGAACCAGGGACCTTCTTGCTGTGAGACACGAGTGTGAACCACTCTGATGCCTGCCTTTTTCCCCTCAGAATTATAACTTTTTTTCTCAGATTTCTATTTTTTTCCCTTAGGATTACATTTTTTTTTCTCAGTATCTGGACTTCACAAAAATCCGAAGATGAATTAAAATAAACAACACAAAACAGACCAAACAACTTATAAAGGACCTAAAAATGTGATCAACGTGAGCCTGAACCAGAGTGGCCTCATATTTCAGGTGTTTTTGACCCTGTCATCGTGGTTTTATGAACCAGACCTTCACATCCTGTTTTTTTTTTCCTTGTGTTGTGTTGTCTGGTCATTGTGTTGCTGTGGTTGTGCGTTTATTGTCGTCGTCGCGTCGTGCAGACTGGATCTGAGGCCCGTCACCGTTTTATAATCTCGCCATAACTCATAAAGATAAAACCCACCCTGGTCTCCTTGGTAACGGCCACACACACACACACACACACACACACAGGCTTAAATGCTGCTGGTCACGTGTCACATTGTGCCTTCGCGTTGACGATAATGCGACTTGTTTTCATTCGATAAAGGTGGAATTCTCTGTGTTTGTTATCACCTCTAGGTTTCAGTTCAGACAAAAGGGAACATGACTGAGTCCAGTATTTCTCAGGTCACATGACTCTGGACTTCACCTCCTCCAAAGTCTCCAACATCACATAAGTTTGAACATCTCACACCTGCAGCTCCAGCGTTATGGCGCCCCCCAGCGGCTACAGTCACACATTTCACCACTGAAATAAAATACCAGAGGGTATTCATTCATTTTTGTCACATTTGAATTATTTTAACAGAAATATTTTACATTGCAACATTTTAATTCTCATTCTCATATGTGTTGTAAAGACAAATATTCATATTTAAATGTCATTTCCATCATCAATGAAAATGAGGAAGAAAAGAAGATAATAATCAATAAACTGACCAAAAATGAACAGCAAATGAGCTGGGGAAAAAAATCAGTGTGATGAATATGAATGGCCAAAATAACCTGAGAAATGATGACAAGTGGAAAATATTGAAGAAAATGTGTTGAACTAAATAAAGTTTTGAACAAAATAATAAAATTGTCACATTTTAATAACTTTACTAAAATATTTTACATTTTAACACATACAATCTTTTTTCCTTTTATATTTTTTTATGCTTTGAAGACAAACAACCATATTTAAATATATCTCTCTTCCCTTGCAGGTTAAATATCAATAAAAAATTACCTAGCATTTTGCCAAATTCCTCCGAAAAAAAATTGTAAATCGGTGGTATTTAGACAAATGAATGCCACATTTGGAATCTAAAGAGGCACTTTCTCACCTGATTTTTTTTTAAATCAATAAACTGATGTATTTAAAGAGTTTACAGCTCAAGAGAAAACAGCTTCAGCTATAAGAGTGAAATGCATTGTGGGTTATTACGTAGTACTCTACAGTGTAAATGCTTTGCATATTATTTGATCGCTGAGTAGGCAGTATGGAGTAAGGTATGTATGTTGTATGTTTGTTTTTATTTTATTGAACATTGAATAGAACAAAACACTTCAACACAGAGAAAAAAGTTTTGCCACAGGAACAAACAAAAAAACAATTTACCAAAAAAACATTAAATACACTACACAAATATACAGTTTTAATGGCTTTAGTGTTAGTAGAGTTCTTAATAGTGTGAATATACTGTTTGGTTTAAGTGTGTAGTATGTAGTTTCAAACACACCCATAGTCTTCCACTAAAGGAGGCTCTGAAGTTAGTGAGTCATTTCGAAAAGAATGAACTAAAGAAACTATCACATTAATAAAATATAATATATTAAGAGTTACTTATTAGCGTTTTAACAAATATTTTTAACTTCAGAAGTTCATGTGTTTTGATATTAACAAACTTTATTTGTTCTTTTCTTCTACTGTGACTTTAGATCAGTTATTCTGACGTAAAATCCGGTTCAACTACAGGGCAGCAATGAACCGGAAGTTATTATCATGGTCTAATATCAGTTAAAAAATAAATTAAAAAAGAATGTACAACCTGTCATTTAATTTTAAATGACTAATTATTATTTATGTGTCTATATTTATGTTTTTATTCATTTATGGATTTATTTTTGCATACAAAATGTTGAAAATATACTTTGTAATGAGTCTATAATTGTATTCTGTTTTCTTATAATTTTATTATCTCTCACATGGTCCGTATACTGTATTTTGTTAAATGTTTGATAATATTTGAAAATTCATAACTAAATAAAGTTGTTTGTTTTTTTAAAGGTGGGGGGGCAGTGAACCGGAAGTAAACTCTACTGTCCCAAACACACCCGAAGAAGACGCGTCTGTCCACTCGGTATCCCTCGGTGGGTCCACGCAGACGTCCACATACGTCCATGTGGGTTTCGGTGTTGAAAGAAGGGGATTCTTTTGCACCTTTTTCGCCCTCTCTCGCAGATCCGGCTGAAGCTAATGCTAACCTGTGGCTCTGGCTTTCCGTGGACAAGCAAAGAGCGCATGCGTGATGTCCAGGGAGCAACGCGGCGGGCGGTACGGGTTGTGTTGTTATTGTGGGTGTGTAGATGAGGTCCACATGTTCACAGGAGTCCGAACCGAACACACTTTACACTGAAAAGTACACGAGGATTTATTCTGGGGTCAGGTGAGGTCACGCGAAAGTAAATGTTAGTGTAAAAATTTCAGTTTAATTTATTATCTCTCAAATAGGCAATTTTTTTGTTAAAACCTATTTTATGGAATTGTTTTACGAAATGTAAGTATCACTTGTAGTAAAATAAAGAATATAAAGTTTAAAGTTCTACTAAAGTGTTATATTTCTGACATATATTGTAAGCAGGGGTGTTCCTAAGGCCTCTTGGGGCTCCAAGCATAGAAAGAAAATGTTTTTTGCACATTTTTTGAGACTACTGAAATACTGATAGATGAGTTAAGTTCTCAAAGTGAGGCCCAACAGATGTCCCTGAAAACTCAGGACTAGGACTTAATAATTGAATGTTAACAAAAGTATGAATGAGTAAATAAGTAAATGACAAGACACATCACACTAAAACATCTTTGCTGTTTTATAAACTAATAATAAACAAATTAGATTAAAAAAAAAAAAACTGAAAGACAGAAAATGAAATAAATAAAAATAAAATACACTTTTTTGCACTGTACAGAGGCAGGCTGAAACCAGAGGGGATGAGGCGAGGCTACTGCAGCGTCATGTCATTGCTAATTCACCATTGTTTTTGTTCAACATTTTTGCAGCCCTAGGGTAGGGGGGCTAGTGGCTAGAGCTCCAAGCAGTGGCTTGTCCTTAATCCTTGCCCCTCTATGTAAATGTATTAACTTTAAAACGGTATTGACTATAATATAGGACAGGGTTTTTTCATTGAAATGAATGTGAAAAAGTGGGGTCGTCTTATAGTGGGGGTCTAACTGTTGACACATGCTGGGGTCACTACATGACCACAGCAGCAGGAGGTGCCAGTGACCTCACTGTGGCTGGACACCAGAGAAGCAGTGACAGGAGATTAAAAGATGGAGAGGTACGGTGATAGTCCAGAGCAAAGAAGATCTAAAGTGGGGAAAGTTAAGAGACAACTGAGGCGGAGCTATGACGCTAACTTTAAGATGATGGTGGTCAATGCAGCCGAGGTGTCAAACAACTGTCAGGCAGCCAAGAAATATGGAGTTAGGGAGTGTAATGTCCGAAGGTGGCGCCTTCAAAAAGAGCGTCTGAAAAATACTCACAGTAAAAGAAAAGCTTCTCGTGGTCCTCAAAGCGGCCGCTTCAAAGAGATTGACAGGAGGGTGTGTGAATTTGTTATTGAGAAACGTAATAAAGGCATGCCAGTGAGCAGGTCTGTCATCCAGATGAAAGCTTTGGACATTGCTAAGGAGTTAAACATACCAACCACCAAGTTTAAATCCAGCATCGGCTGGTGCAGAAGGATGATGCGCCGCTGCGGCCTCACGTTACGGTGCAGAACCAGCCCCACAAAGCACCTGCCCTCAGACTTTGAAGAGAATCCGGAGTCTTTTCAGCGTTATGTGATTAGCTTAAGGAAAAAACACTCATACCCCCTTGATCAGATTGGCAACGCCATGTTTTTTGAGATGCCTACACCTGTGACTGTGCAGAAGAACGGTGAGAAGTCTGTTAGCGTGAAGTCAACAGGAAGTGAAAGTAGTCGGGTCACTGTTATGCTGGCGTGCCTGGCAGATGGGACAAAGTTGCCTCCATATGTGATTTTAAAATGCAAAACTCTGCCAAAAAAGGCAATGCCAGCTGGCATCATTGTACGTGCCCAGGAAAAGGGCTGGATAGAGAGTGAACTTGTGGTGGACTGGCTGAAAGCGGTGTGGGGAACACGGCGCGGGGCTCTCCGAAACAAGAGAAACATGCTCATCATGGGTGCCTTCCACGGATACCTAAATCCTGCTGTCAAAACTCAGGTGAGGGAGATGAACGGTGACTTGGTCATCATACCAGGGGCGATGACGAGCCAGCTGCAAGTGTTAGATGTTGTGGTCAAACAAACATTTAAGGACAATCTGCGCAGGAGGTACAGCGAGTGGCTCCTGTCCACTGAACAAGCACTCGCACCGTCTGGATCAAACCCAAAGGCAGCTGTGTGTTGGCTTTGTGAATGGATCCTCCAGGCCTGGGACGACATCACACCAGAGAGCATCACCAGTGGATTTAAAACGTGCTACGTATCCAATGCATCAGACGGGAGCGAGGATGAGGTTCTGTGGGAGGAGACCGGAGCGCAACGTGAGAGTGGGAGCGACAGTGAACACAGCGAAGCAGACGACATCTGTGAGTCTGGTTATTATTTCTTGTATCCAATGGGGGGGTTGATATATCACTACAGGTGTAATCTGTCTGCTGAATAAATATCTTTGATCATATTTATAAAAATAGTTTATAATAGTTCCAGTCAGTCTTTTATTCTGATAGGTGGTAAAACATGATTTAAATGTGACCTTATTTGTGTGGTAGTGTGCGACGCAGACATGCAGCAACTGTGGGCCATTAAACGGGAGCTTCCACAGGAACAGCAGAACCAGAACCAGAACCCCAGTCTGGACCAGAAGGACATGGGAACTGGTGTGAAGGAAGAACCGCCTCAACTGATGCCAGTTTCAGGTACAGAGCTTTAAAGGAAGTGGTGCATTCTGGGATATATGAGCGGTATATGTGACCTGTGCTCATATTCTCCAGCTGCTTCATGAACACAAATAATCAATAATCACTTTTCCATTGACTATATTCACAAAACTTTAACAGTATTTACTAAAGTCCAAAATAACAGAAGTGGGTAATGTCAGTTTTTCCATTAAATCACAAATGTGATGATTTATTTATTTATTATCACAAGATGACAAGACGTTATTCCATAAACATGGAAACTCATGTAAATATCCTGTTGTTTTATAAATATATTGATTATTCTTCTATATTCTCTCTATCTGCTACTAAATTAAAAATAATGTGGTTTCCTGTCGTGTTCACACAAACCACATGTTTCTATTAAAACTCTTCTTCTCTTGTTTTAACATCCATAGTTTACATTTACCTGGAAAAAAAGTGTTTCCATTACAGTTTTGTGTAATAAACTGTTTCTGATAGTTAACCCCCCCCCTTCCTCCAAAAAAACCCCACCATTACAAGAATCTCATTTCCGTATAATGAATGAGTTTTTGTGTGTGTGGTTTGGACATAAAACCCTTGATGTTCTTCAGGTGGTCATATGCAGACTAGGTAACGGCTTTTAAATGGTTGCTAAATTTAAGGTCTGAGTCAGTAATTACACCGATATTTCTGACTTTGTTTGTAAAGTTCAGTGACGTGGAATCAAGACGTCATGTGAGTCCATTTACCAGGTAAAGACAAAAAAGAACGAGGGTTCAGACACAGACTGGATTTTGGGGGGTGGGTAGAATACGGTATGAATATGAACTGTAGTTTGAATTAAATTAGAAATTAGTTGAGGAACAGATGCTTGACCTTTGACATGATTAGTGGGCGGAGCCTGTGGGTGTAACAAAGCAAAGAAACAGGAAGTAAAAATGTCTCCAGGCTTCCAGTGTCCAATAACAGGTTTGTGTTTTAGAGAGTCCTGCAGACGTCCAGCAGCTGGTGGTGGTTAAACAGGAGGTTCCTGATGAGCACCAGGACCATAAGCCCGGTCTGGACCAGGAGGATCCATATCCAGCCCACGTTAAACAGGAGCAGGAGGAGCTGTGGACCACTCAGTGGACGGAGGAGGCTCATGCCGTCCAGTTCACACCCACTCTTGTCCCTGTGAAGAGTGAAGACGAAGAAGGTCAGTCCTCACACCTTCAGGGTCCAGATAAAGAGGACAGTGGCAGACCAGAACCTACCAGCAGAGTCCACCCACATGAACATTTACAAAGACAGACGGAAGACTCTGAGGACACTGAGGACAGTGAAGACTGGACAGAGGGACTCGAGGACCAGAAGACTGAGGCTCCAGTCAGCAGATCAACCCAACAGACGGAGACAGGACACTGTGGGGGACCAGAACCCCACAGGAGTCCAGTGCCCACAACGGACTCTAACAGAAGAGATGGATCTGCTAAGTCCAAGAGGAGGAGAACTTTTGACAATAACAGTTCTGTGGACGTTCTCAGAGCCAGAGTAGTGGGTTCTTCTGGAGGAGAAACAGCATCATGTCAGAAAAACCTGGAAAATCCTGAGAGTTTACGAGAGTCGAGAGGTGAAAGGAAGCACCACCTCTGCTGCGACTGCGGGAAAAGCTTTGGCAAGAGTTCACATCTGAAGAGACACATGAGGATTCACACTGGAGAGAAACCCTTCCATTGTTCAGTGTGTAAGAAAAGTTTCAAACACAAACACGACGTCAGGATTCACATGGCAACGCACACCGGAGAGAAACCGTTTGAATGTTCGGTGTGTGGAAAAAGGTTTATTCAGAAAGCCAACTTAGAAATCCACATGCGACTCCACACGGGGGAGAAACCCTTCAGTTGTTTAGAATGTGGGACAAAGTTCACAGTGAAGTCCCACTTGGACATTCACATCAGAGTTCACACAGGAGAGAAACCGTTCAACTGCAGTGTCTGTAAACGCAACTTCAGTCAGAGGAGCGCCGTTCAGAGACACATGAAGGTCCATAAACAAGAGGACGACAGGGAATGACAGGACGCTGAAGGACGGACGGACGTCTGGGTTTCAGTAACATGAAGGTGTCGAATGACACAGACCTCTTCTCTGACCTGGGGTCCGATTCACAAAGTAAATTTAATGAAAACTCAGAGTTTGTTAACTCTGAAATGAGGAAAACCCTGAGTTTCACAAATGCTGCTTTTCTACTAGTGTCTGTTTGAGTCCATAATGTTTCCATTCCAGGATAGTACAGCAGAGTACCTGGTCGTCATGGTGATAGTACTGATTTTGCAATACCTGGTCACCATGGCAATACTACTGACTTTACAATACCCGGTCGTCATAGTAACGCTGTGCCTTCTTCTGCTCAGGGAATTGTTGATAAACTTGTTTGTTTCGTGTGAATTTTTACGGCAGCTGCCAAAGACTGAATCTCTTGGACCAATCGTGGACTCATCCTTAAAACATTGAATAATAGTATTTTTTTTAAAAAGAGATAAAGACGACGACCACTTTGCAAATTTTGTATATTGTGGGTTATTTTTAGAACATAAAGAGGGGGGGGGGGGGCACTGTTACTGCATTAAGTTGTTTCTGTAGAAAACCCACACATTTGTTTCTTTTGTCACCACTGCACATTTTTTAACAGTTTTCCTCAATTTTTATGATTATTTGAATATTATTAAATTGAATTACGAAAACTTGAATCATGAACAAAACAAATCTGCCAGTGGAACAAGTTAAAATGATCTTGGTCAAATGAGTGAAATCAGATTTTTTAGCTCTTTGGTCGAAATGAATATGAATTAAATCCATCATCACGATTAATCTGATTAAAAATTTTAACTCAGTTAAATGGAACAGCTGTTTACAGTTTGGTTGAAACTCTTGAATCAATATGTTAATTGCATCAATATGTTTTTGCATATTTTGTAAAAAAAAAACAAATTAGGTGATCATTGGTCAGTGATGTTTTACATTTTTCATCACCTTTTCTTGTGTTCATTTATTTTTTGTGAGAATTTTGTTTTGCATAATTTTTTTTCTTCATTTTTTTTGGTTTCTTAGTGTATTTTTGTTTGAAATTTAAGTAAAAAAAATCTAAGATGGAACATTACTGTCCTACAAAGTAAAAAGTCAGTAACTGCACAGACACCAAACTGAGAAAAATGACCTTAAAGTTGTGTTGTTGTTCAGCCCCAGTAGTTGTAGGTAGATTATTGGACATCAGGCACTTATTGTTACTGTATATTAACTAGTTCTATAAAAACCACAGTGCAGAGGTGGGTAAATCCAGGTTCATCAAGTCAAAGTCTAACCACGTATTGATTCAAACCTGTTCACTGAACACAGGTGATTCCACTAATGATCCCATTTATCTGGATGAGGCTTGTGTTCATCACAATGGACTGGTTCAATGAACAGGTTTGAACCAATACATGGTGGCCCTGGAATTACCCACCTCTGCCACAGTGCGCCTTATATATGGACTAATTCTGGTAGTGTTTAGTGACTGGGAATTTAGACTTTATCTCATAATTTTGTCTTTTTATCTCATAATTTTGATTTCACTTAATGCGCCTTATATATTAAAAACCTTCAACAACCATTAATTGACAGTTCACCTTATAGTTCAGAAAATACAGTAATTCCATAACCTGTTTCAGTCTAATACAGTGATTGTAAACTATTGGGGCAGGGTCCTAAATGGACATTAGTAAGAACACAGTAATGGTCTTTACTGTCTTTTTTACTTTGATTTTTTCTAGTATTTTTTGCAGATACTGTACAAACACTCACCAATTTTCTCCAAAACAACAGACATTTGAGAAGAGATATTTTATTACATGATAAAGAAAAAAAACAAAACAAAATAACTTATTTTGACCAAAAATTGCAGTTATTGTCTTTTTGATTTGTAGGACAGATTTGACCAAGTTCCTCTTTAGGTGATTGTCTCTTATTTGAAGTTTTTGGACTAGAAGTAATACAAATACACTTGATCACGTTTACATTTTTGCAGTGAACACATTATTTTCAGGATATTTTAGCCTAACTTTAATTTCCGGTTGTCATGTTGAAGTCTACACCCCTTCATAATAGAAAAAAAAACACATTGAATTCAATTAAACCTCATGAAGTTTTAATTTGTCAGTGGTCTGAATTAATTTTGGAGGAAAAAAAATTAAGAGTTGCATTTCTGTGTCAGTCCACATGAGGGCGCTGTAACACAAACTACAGCAGTCACACATTCACTCCTGTTGAGCTCTTCAACAAATACTTTTTTTGTCAGTTCCCAAATGAACTTTTCTCCTGATATTTAACCTTTAAGTGATTTATCACTATTTACTCTAATATTATCCTCTGTATTTTGGCTTTTGTCAGTGTAAACCAGGTATTTTCTTACAGTTATTTAATTATTTTTTTCTGGTTAAATAAGTATTGTTTCATTGATGGGGAAAAATGAGTTTAATATTCAGTCAGTGAAGACACATTTACCCACTGACAACAATAAATTACATCTACATCTAATTCTACATTTTCTTTTACTTTTAACGCATATTTCACACAAAATCGGTCATTTTTAAAATGATTTTAAAGGGTTTGAGGGGTAGTATATGGGCCCTTGTAATGTAAAATGCAACTTTATTTACGAAAAAATTCACAGCATGAAAACACTTCTGGAATGAATGAATTTCTTAAGTGGAGGTATATAATATAGGACTATAATCAGGTGTTGGAGCAGGAGCAGCATCTAAAACATGCAGATCCTGGGCCTCCAAGGACCAGGGTTGAAGACTTCTGATCTAGAACATTTTACATGTCCATCCAAAAGTTCCCAGAGGAACTATTCTCTAATTTTTGTAAAGGTAAAAGTGACTTGTGAGTTAATAATGTCACAAAAATATCAGACACAGCTTATTGTAGTTTATTTTATTTCTATCCTACTATATAAGGGATGTAATAAACACATTCGATATCTATAGATAAAAACAGTTTTCCTCAGATCAGACCCTGGGGGCTGCTTCCCCTTGAGCAGACATGTCTGAACTGTTCCCAAAGGCTGCAGGTGTTTGTTCCAACCAAACAAGAGTTCACAGTTTGACCAATGGACTGACATCAGCTGATCCGTTGGCCCCAGTCTGGTGTCCTGCTGCTTGGTTGGAACCTGCAGCCTTTGGGAATGGTTCAGACATGTGCCCTTGAGCAAAGGATGGTTCTGTGACAGATCACTGTTGTTAAATGAACCCTAGTTTTACTTTTAAATATATTTATTGTTTTTGTTTGACCATAAAGGATTATCTGAAGCAAGGAGCAACTTTATACTGAAATCATTTAAGTTCATTCTCTAATGGGACACGATTATGTTTTGACCCGAAAACATATTTTCCAGATCTGTTGTATATAAATAATTTTTTATATCACACTGAAAAGTTCCTCTTTAGGTGGTTCTGTCTGATTACAGACTTCTACTGAACACCAAAATACTGGTCTGTCAGTTCTGTATCTCGTGTTTATAGATTTGACCTATTGTTGACCCAAAAGGTCAGGGGTCACTGGGTCAATACCTAAAAAAAATAAAGTGGGCTATAATGCAACAAAAGAGTTACTACAGATAAGAAACCTGGCCTGGGCTTCAAGACGGTGACATGACCTTTGACCTTTAGTTACCTTAAAAGGTCGAAATCAAAGTCACATGATTTTAAATGGCCATAGGAGTTATGTTACTATTGTCGACAGATAGGAAACTACATGTAGGCTCCAAAATGCCATCATAACCTTTGACCTTGAGAGGTCAAACCCATAGTCTCACATTTTGAGAGGTAGATGTCTATTAGTAACTAAAATGTTTGCGAGGAGCATGTGTTTTTGTGCCTGGCAACACCTGTTGGACATGAAATAAGACAAATACACTTGGTCAGATTTAGTTTTTCGCAGTGCGTCAGATCTTCGCGTCACCTTTCAGGCTTCATCGTCGGACAAACCTTCATTGTCAGTATTTTCTCGGCTCTTATTTTAAAAATCCTAAAGAAGCCATTTCGTATTTCTTTCGTCCGAACTCCGTAGATGATGGGGTTGACGGTCGCTGGAAATAAAATGTACAGGAGGCCCATGAAGGTGTTGACGCCGGTGGGGATGGACATGTGGAGGTTGTGGGACAGGAAGGTGACGCTGCCCACCAGGTAGAAGCACATCATGACCATCAGGTGCGTCCCACAGGTGTGAAACGCCTTCAGGCGCTCCTCGCCGGCGGCCGACGTTCGCAGAACCACCTTCAGGATCTTCATGTAGGAGAAGAAGATGAGCGGAATGTCGACGCCCACAAAGCACACGATGACAGCGAGTCCGGCGGCTCTGCTCTGGTCGGTGTTGTCACACGCTAAGCTAACCAGCGCCATGTGATCGCAGTAGCAGTGCCGGATCGTTGCAGAATCGCAGAAGTTCAGCGAACCCGCCAAAGCGACCAGCGTGGCCATGATAGAGCCGCTCCGGACCAACGTGAAGACTAGCAGCTTCACGAACATGGACCAGTTGATGATCTCGGCATAATGGAGAGGTTTGCATACGGCTACGTAGCGGTCTAACGCCATCGCTAGCAGCAGCGTAGACTCCAGCGATGACAGGAAGTGAGTGAAGAACATCTGAACCAAGCATTCAGACAAGGAGATGTGGTTCTGGTCGAACAGGAAGCCCAGGAGCATTCTGGGAACGATGGTGGTGACGACCAGGATGTCAACGGTGCAGAGCAGGCAGATGAGGAAGTACATGGGGCTGTGAAGACTGTCCACGCAATGGATAACGTAGACCAGCAACGAGTTTCCCACAAGCACCGACGCGTAGCACACGGACAACGGCAACGCAAGCAGGTGGCGGTGAGTCTGTAACTCTGGGAAACCCATGAACACGAAGGAGGAGTGGGAGGAGTTTCCACCGGAAGATACTGCTGACATGGTGGCACCTTCAGCTGAGGAGGAGGAGGAGGAGGAGGAGGGGAGGGGAGGGGGGGGGGTGGAGAAAAATAATATAAAAATACAGAAAAGAGGAAAAAAAAAATATTGAAAAAAACCCCCAGAAAACAACAGAAAGTAAAAATGAAAATTATAAATTCAAAATAATTGATATGAAAAACTAAAAAGTGACTTAGTTCAATTTTTCTTGTTTCAGGATTTTTTTATGATGATGTCAAGTGGCCTGTGTGTGTGTCTCTGTGTCTGTCTGTGTGTCTGTGTGTGTGTGTGTGTGTGTGTGATATTTTGGAGACATTAGTTATTTTGAACATATCAGTCACCATCTTTTGTCAAGATAAACAACCCGTCGTCATGGTAACCTTAGTCTAATATTCACCAGATTATTCACTCATTCACTCACTGTGAATATTATTTCTGTGTCTGTGGTGGATTTTACATCCTCCTAAATCTGACACTTTAAAGAAAGCCTTTGTACTTTAATGAAAATCTATAACATCACGGAAATCAAATCTGTTTGTTTGTTTGTTTTATTGTGGGTTTTGTTTTTTGTTTTTTTACCTCAGCTGCTCCTCAGTCTCATCAGTTTCTTTCTTCATCACTGAGAAAATATCACAGAAAAGGACAAGTGAGTCAAATGTTATATCATTGGGGGGGGGGGGGGGGGGTTGCTACCATAGCTCTTTATGGTTCCTGTCCAGTGTTGCATGTCCACTTGGTTCAACTCGACTTGACCGTTTGACATTTCCATTATGAGAAAGGACCTGGAAACTGGTTTTTTGGTATCACTCCACCCAGGTTCCCACTGATACTAAAAGCTGACGTTATAAACCCTGCAGACACTGATTGGTCAGACAGTTGTCAGTGACTCCACCCCTTTACAAAATACAGATGCGGAAGTTGACGGTAAATATATCGCCCACGTAAAAATTCAGACGAACCAAGTGATTTTATCGACTATTCCCTGAGCAGGTGACACAGAAGTATCTGTCTAATCGCTATGACGACCAGGTACTGTAAAATCAAAACTATCCTGTCATGGAAATACTCTTCAGTCGAGTTTATACCAGTGGAAACGGGACTCTCTGAATGTATCATGTTTTTTTTTGTGAACACGAGGTTTTCCCTCAAAAAACATTTACTAACAATAAACTGTGCAGAAAAAGAACACTTGTGGAATAATAATAATATATTTTAGTTTTTGACTCTTACATTTTTTTTTTATAATTTTGAATTTTTTCTAATTCATCAACTTGTAAATAAAAATAAAAACACAAAATACTGAATAACTGTAAAAAGGTTTAACCCTTTAAATGCTATGTTTGTAACAACCCTTTTTTATATATACAAAAAGAACAAAAGAATGTTTTGCTTCAAATATTTCATGAAAATATTGGAAATTCTAAAATGTTAAGGATGTGCAAAAAAAAAAAAAAAAAAAATTCCAGGACTGGATAAGGTTCTATTACCTTCCAGACCCTGGAGACCACATTGGACCTGAGACTGTGGACTCACTGGAACTGTCTCTGTCCTGTTGTTAGAGATGACAAATGATTCAAGTCTTTAATCAAATTAATCAGAGGGTTGCTTTGGATTAATTTGATTAATCATGATTAAATGTTCATTTTTAATCTATACTAGATGCATTTTATTTTTCATGACCAAACAGACTCAACAAAGAAGTGAATATATCTGCACTGGACATATTTGTCATAAGTTAAGACACACATTAATCCCTGAATACGAAAGAAAATTCTATTAACGAAATGAAACTGAAACTCCTGAGACATAAATACTATGTACATTACTGTACGTAATTACATAATGTACATAACCATGTCATGTACGTACTACCCATGATACTTTTCATTACCCTTTGACCCTCAGTCATCACAGAGTTCTAACCACACACGCATAAAGGACAGAGCCACCGCTGCCCCGCGAGTCCCCCTGAGCCAAAACCCAAACCCCACCACAGCACGCACCTGCTACCCACTGTAAGCTCAAAGACACTGACTCCCGTCCATCAACAGAAGTGAAACAGACGACAAAAAAGGAGGAGGCAGCAATCACTCCACCAGCACAAACTAAAGACATGCCGGCGAAACCCCACGAACCCTCCGAACTCGCGGGGAAAAAAAACACCCCAAAAACTGTCCATGAACTGTGCCATCGCCCCGATGACTCACACGCCCCGTGCACCCCAGGAAGACCACGAAAAGTCGCCAAAGGCAATCGCCCCTGGATCTACACCCCAACAAACGTCTGTCAACAAATACTGAAGGTGAAAGTGACAAAACAAACACGATGGTTTGAAAATGACCCACATGTCTGGTATGAAAATGACCCACATGTCTGGTTCATTAAATGGTTTAATGTTTAATGTCCAGTCAGTGAAGACATATTTAACCACTAACACCAATTCATTACATCTAAAATATAAATCTACATTTTCTTTTACTTTTAACAAATACGTCACACAAAATTGGTAATTTTTAAAAATATTTTTAAAGCGTTTGAGGGTTAGTATTTAGGGTCTTGGAACCAATCAGGCCTTTTACATGTACAATGTGACTGTTTAGGAAAAATTCACAGTACGAAAACACTTCTGGAATGGATTAATTTCGTAAGTAGTGGTACCTCTGTATACCGAACATGCTGCAATTCACTAAAATTCACAAAAGAAAAATAAACTAACACAAAAAAGCAATGACAAATCCAAATCATATTCAAAAACTTTTCTGAAAGCACAGAAAAAACACCAACAAATGTTATAAATATTCAAACATATATATATATATATATATATATATATATATATATATATATATATATATATATATATATATATATATATAATCTAATTACTCATGATGATGGATTAATCCACAATAATGCATTATTTTTGACAGCCCTACTTGTTATATATTAAGAAATGACCAAAAATAGTCACTTGTCCAAGTTTTAGTTAAACACATAATATCTGATCTATAACAAATCAACATATCAAACCTGGTCTTACCTGCGGAGCCTCCTCTGCTGGTCTTCAGGAAGACCCGGGTTGTCCGTCCAGTCCACTTATAACCACAGTCCAGATGTCCCATGGGGAGGGCGTCGCCCAAATGCAGCAGCGCTCTGATTGGTTGAACCCACATTGAGACCAATGGAAATGTCCCAGAGGTCATAAAACACAGAGGTTAAAGCTCCAGAGTTCAATCAGCTGTTTCCATTACAAACTTAATTATTGAATTCGTTATCAGTGTCAGGATGGAAACATGAGGTGTTTGTTAAACCTATAACAGAAACAGAAAACAAACAACAGATCAACATGAAGTTCAGCAAGATATGAACAACCTCGACAAAATGAAACTTAACCCATAAAGACCCAGTGCTAATTTTGTGGAAGTTCCCAGATAATTGTTTCTCTCTATTTAACCATTTCGTAACCCATAACGAACCAAACATCCATTATTTACCAAAATCATGTACTGATATAAGATGTTTAATCGTTGATGATCCACTACCATATAAATAATTATTCCTAAATAAAATACAGTTATTCATCTTTTCATGGTCTTCAGATATGACCCATTTGGATGTTCAGAGGCTCCGTAGTTACCATGGAAACACCATTATCTTCTACAACATTGATTCACCAGTAAAACCCATGGAGTTGGATCAATGACAGTGGACGGAAACAATGGGTTTATGTTGAATTAATGTGAAATTTGACTGAAAAAGTTGCTTTTTCTTCAGTTTATTTATTTTAATTAGGTATGTCAAAATTAACCTATGAACACAGATTAATCCATTCATCAGTTTCAATCTGATTAAAAAAATTTAACACAATTAAATGGAACACAGTTTTTTATTGAAACTGTTGGTGTTGAATAAACAAATTAAATGCATACAGTCGTACCTCAATTTTTGAAAGACTCAGCTAACAAAAAATCCAAATTACAAAAAACCTTTACGTCAATTTATTATCTCTGAATATGAAAGAAAATTCTATTTACAAAACCGAAACCCTCGTACTCGTCGTCTCCCGCTTCATCCGGGTCCGGGTCCGGGTTGTAGGGGCAGCAAAAAACCAAAACCCTCGAGACATAAATGCAGTACTGTACGTAATATCCCATTGGCTATGAGGGTGACCTTTGACCCTCATTCACCACAGAGCTACTGTTGTTCCCACAGTTTTTCCCAGTGTGTTCATTTAAACTTTATTACAGTACGTATCCGTTATTCATCATGAGCCCAAAGAAAGTGATTCCTGCTGCGAATGGAAGTGAAACAGGAGATGATAAAAAAAGGAGGAGCCATCATTCTATTGACACCAATAAAAGACATGCTGGACACATTTAATCAACTTTCTGAATTCTTGGAAAAAAAACATCCCTAAAAAAATTTTCACGAGTCGTGCTATCGCCCACTTTGACGACGTATGCCTTGTGCATTTTAGGAAGGTTATGAAAAGTGGTCAAAGTCATCATCTTTGGTTCGATATTTCACCAAACATCCATCAACAAATTTTGTTGAAGGTGAAAGTGACAATTAAAACAAACACAATGGTATGAAAATGACCCACATGTCTGGTATGAAAATGACCCACATGTCTGGTTCATTTGAATGGTTTAATGTTCAGTCAGTGAAGACACATTTACCCACTGACACCAATACATTCCATCTAAATCTACATTTTATTTGACTTTTAAGACATATTTTATACATAATGTGTATACTTTTATAATTTAAAGGGTTAGAGGGGTAATATTTGGGGCCTTCGAACAAATCAGTAACCGGACTGTCACTGGGACCCTTCCACAACTGATCCATTTTCAAAGGATCAGCCTTATCTAAAAGCCTTGCATGTGATTAGATGAAGAATCTGTCCGTCATCTTGATTGACTCGGGCTAAGGAACACTAGCTGCCAACATCCGTTGCAGATGTAGTTGTCATTTCTTCCTCCCAGTTCCATTACTGTCAGTCCCAGTTTACCAGCCTCTTTGACTTGGTCCTCTACCAATACAACCAGGGGGTACCACAATAACCATGGGCTTCTACACTGGTACTATTTCTTTATCCGCCAGTGGAGCCATCTGATAGATCAAACTCTTGCCAAACCTGGTCAGAAGAAGAGTGAAAACGTCATTGCCATTAACAATCGCTTCCAAAGTCGTCCTTTGTTCATCTTTTAAGGAATGAAGACAAAATAGTGGAAATAGTTGAGTCGATACCTAACGCATGCAGCCATTGTATCTGAAAAGACTACACTGCCGTCACTTTTGCTTACGTCACACCACCCACAGCACCGCCGGGTGTGACACTGTGACACTGATTGGCTCCTTCGTTTCGAACAAAAACTGAACCTCACGGTACTCAGATGCGCTCACGCAGCCAGATGGCGTAAGTCAGGTTAACGAATCAGGCCTTTTACATGTAAGCTGCGGCACCCCTAAAAATGGCCTAAACTCGCCTCTGTCAAAAGATATTAGTATTTTAGTTACCCCCACTCCAATGATAGTTTGGGCTTTTTTTTTTTTTTTAATAAAACTTGATCAATTCAACTGTCCAAAAACCTGGTGCAGCCACTGCCACATTCCATCATTTGAAGTTTCAGAAGTGACAGAATGCGAACATTGCAGGGCAGTCAGGGAGAGCAGGCCTCCACCAAGGCTTGTTTTTCATTCACACATGACGTGATCAAGCAACAGGTGTTGACTAGGCTTGGCATGGTTTTGGAAAAAAAAAAAAACACACCGTGCGGTACACATCCTGCGGTGCGGTACGTCTGTGAACCGTGGCATCTGCTTGTAAGACATTCGCATTAAAAAAACCTAGTAGCAGAATACCTGTATGTAATACAGCATGACACAAGAGTGGATTTTCACTACTGTCCCATCCCACTCCCACAGAAAAAAAAACTGTTCAGAAGACTAGCTGCCCATCCATGTGTCCTATGTATGCAACACTTGTGGCCGCACCTGTGTAGTTAACTGGCGTGTGAGTCTGAGTCCATATACCCATATGCACAAACACCAGTGGGTGGAGAAAGCGGAAAATAACTCCTTTCTGGTGGTTTGGAACATGGTCCACTCAGACTCGGTGCCCCCAACCTCCCCCAGGATGTGGGAGAAGTTCTCCTGGAGGTGAGCGTTGAAGACTACGCTGCATGAGGGTCTGCCAGATGTTCCCAACAGACCCTCATGACAGATTTAGACCTGCCAAGTCTGTCTGGTTTCCTCCTATGCCACCGGATCCATTTCACATCCAGGTGGTGATTGGTTGAAAGCACTGCCCTCTCTTCACCCATTCGTCTAAAATACGCAGCTGGATGTCTGATGACACGACAACAAAGTTGATCATCGATCCCTGGTCTAGGGTGTCCTGGTGCCACATGCAGTTATGGACATCCTTATGTTTGAACATGGTGTTTGTTGTGGACAAACTGACTCGCAAAGAATTCCAATAACAAAACAACACTTGGGTTCAGATTGGGGAGGCCATTCTCCAGCCCCCCACCCCCCTTTAGGTGTCACTGTCATTGCTCACATGAGCGTGGATAACATCTACAGATTAAAAAAACAGGGAAGTCTAGCTTCCCTTGACCTCTGGGACAAAAGACCACTGTCTTCTCAGATTGCTTCAAAGTCTTGTAAGTATCTACTTTTGATTTATCAACTCTGTTCATTTTTAAAGAGAAACAAGAATGAAATAGAATTTTATGAAAAAGTCATGACTTTGTCAAATCATCAGCAGCCCAGCATCTTCAGGATGTTCTGTCGTATTTCGGTGATTCTGATACCGTAGATGATTGGGTTAAAACAGCTCGGAAATAGCAGGTACATGGTGCTGACGAAAACCCGAAAATCTAATGGAAGGTTATTTTTGATCCGATATGACAGGAATGCAACGAGCACTATGAGCAAGCTAACTGTGATAACGGAAATGTGAGTAAAACAGGTGTGAAGAGCTTTGACCCCTGACCTCCCTGACCTCAGCACAGAGCTGAAGATGACCACATAGGATGCAGCAATAATTACAAAATCAAACACAACGACAAAAAACATACCCAAGAGTCCAGCCAGATTATTAATGGCAGTGGATCCACAGGCCAGTTCCACCACCGCCATGTGTTCACAGAAACAGTGGTTTATCACGTTTCCATCACAGAACCACAACTTTCCTGCCAGAGTCACAAACAGTGTGATCAGGAAAATATTTCTGAGAATAAATGGGATCATGAACTTTACAAAATTCTTCATTGCCATGTGTTTGTGGTAGTGTAATGGTGTACAGATAGCAAAGTATCGGTCCAGACCCATCCACACCAGGACGGTGGACTGGAAAGATGCAACAAAGTGAAGACAAAACATCTGTATGAGGCAGCCAGTCAGAGAGATTCCCCTCCAGTCAAACAAGAAACTTAATACCATGTGGGGAATAATAACCAATATGATGCCCAGGTCTACGACGGTGATGCAGGCGATGAGGATGTACATGGGTGAGTGGAGGTTCTTCTGTGAAATTATAACATAGATCAGCAGAATGTTGGCTACAAATGAGAGGACAAAAATGGAAAAGTATGGGATGAAGAGGAGGGGTCTCAGAGCTCCGAGGTCATCAAAACAATTGAGGACGAAGGTCTGGTGTGAAGAGACGTTCTCCATCAGTGACTCGTTCACCAGCCTGAAGCAGAGACAGAACAAAGGTCAGAGTTAAAGATCAGTTTATCTTCTTTGTTAATCTGGAGTCATGGAACTTCCAAACTCCACTCAGTGGATCCTTTGAAATACTTTGTTCCAAAGATAAAGACTGAATGAGGAAAGACATCTTTTATTTAGGATTTCAGCTCCTGATGTTTGGAACAAAGTCAAGGCTGTTGGTCTGAAGATGTTTGGATAGATTGTGTAAGTTCTTGTATGTGTTTGGAAAAGCTTTCATTGTAAACTTTGATGATGTAACTGTATCGCTGCTGATTGCTTTCACTTCTGTCTACCTTCCGTTGTGAATAAGATCGTAATACCCCCCCCAGCTTGTTCTTCACCACAGACCAGTACATCTGTATCACTGCTGATGCCGCACTGATTAACCTGTCATTCTCAGTCTAGTTAGCTGTTACTCACCTGTGTTAGGGTATAATTAGCTATGCTAATATAGTCACCACGTGTAATCTTATAAAGGCACCATTGTATTTGTTTACTTATAGAAACCATAAAACCTACAACTATTGTGAAGCACAATCTTTCTAGGACCATAATGTCCCAACTGTCAACTTCACAAACTACAATTAATACCTGGAACCTGGAACAATAATGAACAAAAATACTGACAGTATGTCCAGAAACTTAGGCCCATTCATATTTTACAATCTTTAAAGGCTTCATGTAACCTGTTGGTGCTGTTACTTTTAACTCTCATCAACTTGTGAAGTATTTCAGTCTTTCCTATCAGTTCCATCAGTCTGACTGATGCATCATTACATTGTAGTTCTGCCTTAACTGTTTCATCTCCAGCTCCAGTCATTGTTTAATTGAACTGCATGTTTCCTGCACAAGCTTATAATGTTGTTATTGGTCTGTGAATAAAACATGGCTGTTAGTCCTTTATGCTAGCTTCAGCTAGCTGTTTATTCACGGCTCATAGTCAACGTAGTCTGACGTCACATTCTTGTTCTATGCATGATCATTATACACACCAGTTCTATCTGTGGTCTACTGAGGCAACACTGCCATCTACAGGTCACACCTTTGTTAGCACTTATTATAAAGCTCTTACTTGCTATTGTTGATAGAATGTGCTTAGAGTTCACGCAAATTCATTTTATGCATGATTATTTCATTATAACTATAATTTTATCCTCTCTTAAATGCTGTATCCTAACCTATGGTTACTTGAGGTAAATAGCATATATGCCCAAGTGCAGGGTACTTAAAATAAAATAATTAAAAATAATGCAATAAAACCGCAATACGTAATGCAATACAACTTTTGTGAACCGTGCCACCCCTGGTGTTGACCCATGTGATGTCCGAAGGTAAGACAATGTGAATGCAAAAAAAACCCTGACATTCTATCTTGTCTGAATCCTGAGATATTACCACTGATATATTTTAGAGGTTGACCTTTAGTGTGACCTTGACCTTTGACCTTTTGACCACCACCAATCTTTTCGGTTCATCCTTGACCCATTATCTATCATTGCTGAAAGTTTAATCAAAATCCGTTCAAAACTTTTTGCATAATCCTGCTGAAAGTCAGACAGACAAACAAAGAAATTAAATGTTCTGGATAGGACGATACTTGACCAAATTAGCTTTAATTCCTTCCTCGTACCTGTCTCCTTGTACACACCAAATTTCAGAATCATCCATCTAGAATTGCCGATGCTGGAACGCAAAAAATGTTTCAATATTTGGTAAACCTTGGGTCTTTGAAGTCTAATTCAGTGTGATGAACGTCAAGTAACAAACAGACTTGAATTGAATACCTCCTTGGCGGAGGTAATCACAGAACTTAGGACACGTGGTCATATACTGGTACTTTTTCAGTGGATTTTATGAGGGAGGGGGACAGGAGAAGAAGAAAGGATTTTTTTGGGGGGGTGGGGGTCTGCAAGTCCTTCAGTTCAACCAGTTCTGCCATTTCTGTGGCCTGGTCTCGGAGGAGGTTTTGACCACAAGCGAGATAGAGAAGAGAGACCAGGTGCTTGTTCATTTGAGCTCCAGGGGAAGGGGGTGGGGGGATATAACAATGTTCAGTTTCTTTGAGTCCACAGCTTGTAGACTAGTGTCTGACTGTGTCACCATCTGCTGTAAAAGTAAAAACCTCCCTATTGTCACTAACCGTTCCAAAGTGCTCCTTAATTTCCATCTGACATCACCAAGGACCAAAGGATGCCAACCTTGACCTGGCCTCCTCACACACACACATAGTGTGCAATGTAGTGCTTCACCGCTTACTCACTATGATGACCAGTGTTGTGGGTAACATTAGAGTACTTGGATTACTTTATTTCAGTCATGTGTAATCTACTGCATTAGTTATGGTAGTTTGGCGTAATTGTGAAATTCTCAATGAGAAGAGAGAAACGGGGAAGAAGCTACAGAACAAAAGAATAATAACTATATATCCATCCATTCTGTTCGTCTAAGCAGAGATGCGCAGACCACCCAGACTCTTCCTTTAGCTCTTCAAGGTGTTGCCAGGCATGACCAAAGACATAGTCTCTCCAGCCTGTTCTGGGTCTTCCCACAAAGCCTTCTCCTGGTGGGACATGTCTGGAAAACTTCCCCAAGGAGGTGTCCAGGAGGCATCCAAAACGGATATCTGAACCACCTCAGTTGGTCCCCCCTGTTGTGGGGGAGCAGTGGCTGTACTCCAAGCTCCTCCTTGGTGATTGAGCTCCGCCCCGTATCCCTAAGGGTTCACCCAGCCACCCTGCAGAGGAAACTTTATTTTGTCTGCTTGTATCTTGGATCTTGTCCTTTGGTTCTGACCCAAAGCTCATGACCAGAGGTGAAAGTAGGAGCGTAGACTGACGGTAAATCCAGAGGTTCTCCTTTGGGCTCAGGTACTTCTTCACCACAACAGACCAATACAATGTCTGTATCACTGCCAACGCTGCACTGATCTGTCTATCAATCTCCCGCTCCATCCTTCCTCCATTCCAGGACAAGAAACTGAGATACTTCAACTCCTCCATTTGGGGTGAGGTCTCAGACTACCTTTTTCTGGTCCAGACCATGGCCTCTGATTTGGAGATGCTGATCCTCATCCCACTGGCTGACTGACATCATCAGCAAAGGGCAGAGATGAAATCTTGTGCCTCCCAAACCGGACCCACACCAGCCCCTCATTCCACCTTGAAATCCTGTCCATGAAAATTATGAACAGAACTGGTGACGAAGGGCAGCCCTTCTACTGTAAACAGTAATTGTGGAGCACTGCTTTCACCTCCTGAGGCGCCAAACAGTTTTCCAGAATTTCCTCGAGGCCAACTGGTAGTCCTCCTCCATGATATCCCCTTGGCCCCTCCCAGGCCCAAGATTTTGCCTCCACAACTAATTGAGCTTTGTTTGAAGTTACCCATCAGCTTCCTAGGGAATCTCATGAGTCATCAAGGCTCAATAAGACTCATTCTTCAGTTTGACAAAAGCCCTTAAAAATGGGTTTCCACCACCAGGTCTGGGTACTGCCGCCACAACAGGCACTGGAGACCCCACAGTGGATTGAATTGAATTTGATGCCTTTATTGTCATTGCATATAAAATACAATGCAATTGAATTTGCTCCAGTAAACTGCAGCTGCCACAACAGGCACTGGAGACCCTGCAACCATAGGTATGAGCAGCTGCTTCAACAATGGAGGTGGAGAACATGGTCCACTCAGACTCAGTGTCCCTAGCCTCCCCCAGGATGTGGGAGAAGTTCTCCTGGAGGTGAGAGTTGAAGACTACGCTGCATGAGGGTCTGCCAGATGTTCCCAACAGCCGCTGATGACAGGTTTAGACCTGCCAAGTCTGTTTGGTTTCCTCCTATGCCACCAGATCCACTTCACATCCAGGTGGTGATTGGTTGAAAGCACTGCCCTCTCTTCACCCATTCGTCTGAAATACGCAGCTGGATGTCTGATGACACAACAACAAAGTTGATCATCGATCCCTGGTCTAGGGTGTCCTGGTGCCACATGCAGTTATGGACATCCTTATGTTTGAACATGGTGTTTGTTGTGGACGAACTGACTCGCAAAGAATTCCAATAACAAAACAACACTTGGGTTCAGATTGGGGAGGCCATTCTCCAGCCCCCCACCCCCCTTTAGGTGTCACTGTCATTGCTCACATGAGCGTGGATAACATCTACAGATTAAAAAAACAGGGAAGTCTGGCTTCCCTTGAAGCCAGACTTCACTTCCACTTGAAAGACCACTGTCTTCTCAGATTGCTTCAAAGTCTTTTAAGTATCTACTTTTGATTTATCAACTCTGTTCATTTTTAAAGAGAAACAAGAATGAAATAGAATTTTATGAAAAAGTCATGACTTTGTCAAATCATCAGCAGCTCAGCATCTTCAGGATGTTCTGTCGTATCTCTGTGATTCTGATACCGTAGATGATTGGGTTAAAACAACTCGAAAATAGCAGGTACATGGTGCTGACGAAAACCCGAAAATCTAATGGAAGGTTATTTTTGGTCCGGTACGACAGGAATGCAACGAGCACTATAGTCAAGCTAACTGTGATAACGGAAATGTGAGTAAAACAGGTGTGAAGAGCTTTGACCCCTGACCTCCCTGATCTCAGCACAGAGCTGAAAATGGTCACATAGGATGCAGCAATAATTACAAAATCAAACATAAGGATAAAAAACACAGCCAAGAGTCCAGCCAGATTATTAATGGCAGTGGATCCACAGGCCAGTTCCACCACCGCCATGTGTTCACAGAAACAGTTGTTTATCACATTTCCACCACAGAACCACAACTTTCCTGCCAGAGTCACAAACAGTGTGATCAGGAAAATATTTCTGAGAATAAATGGGATTATAAACTTCATAAAATTCTTCATTGCCATGTGTTTGTGGTACTGTAATGGTGTACAGATAGCAAAGTATCGGTCCAGACCCATCCACACCAGGACGGTGGACTGGAAAGATGAAACATAATGAAGAAAAAACATCTGTATGAGGCAGCCAGTCAGAGAGATTCCCCTCCAGTCAAACAGGAAACTTAATACCATGTGGGGAACCACAACCAATGGGATGCCCAGGTCTACAACGGTGATGCCGGCGATGAGGATGTACATGGGTGAGTGGAGGTTCTTCTGTGAAATTATAACATAGATCAGCAGAATGTTGGCTACAAATGAGAGGACAAAAATGGAAAAGTATGGGATGAAGAGGAGGGGTCTCAGAGCTCCGAGGTCATCAAAACAATTGAGGATAAAGGTCTGGTGTGAAGAGACGTTCTCCATCAGTGACTCATTCACCAGCCTGAAACAGAGATAGAACAAAGGTCAGAGTTAAAGATCAGTTTATCTTTATATTCTTTGTTCATCTGGACTCATGGAACTTCCAAACTCCACTCAGTGGATCCTTTGAAATAGTTTGTTCCAAAGATAAAGACTGAATGAGGAAAGACATATTTTAAGATTTCAGCTCCTGATGTTTGGAGCAAAGTTTAGTCTGACCTTCATAATCGAACATTGATTATTTTAAAGTGAAAATGAGAAAATCAAGGACTAAAGATTGGTCCTTATTGGTCTGCAGATGTTTGAATAGATTGTGTACATTCTTGTTGTTATGATTCTGGACTTTGTCATCTTGTCATATTAGTTTCTGTTAGTCCTCCTGTGTTCTTTAATGTATATTATTTGTCTTTGTTGGAGTCCTGGGCTTTTATTTTGTTATTTGGGTCTGTTTACACGTCTAGTTCTGCTTCCTGTCACCAGTGTTTTTTCCTCGCCTTGTAATCCGTGTGATTGAGTCCACCTGTCCTGTTCCCTATTCAGTTATGGATATCCTTTTCCTTGAACATGGTATTTGTTATGGACAAACTGTGACTAGCAAAGAATTCCAATAACAAAACCACACCTGGGTTCAGATCGGGGATACCATTCTTCCCCACCACCCCCTTTCAGTGGTGTGTATGTGTTTGCCTGTTGCTAGTTTGTCTGTCTTCGTGCACCCAAATGAGCATTCTTTTCCTGTGGCTTGGCTTTCCCGTATATCACCTATTTCTGGAAATCCAGTATTTGTCTGTTCTCTGTTCCTGTTTGGTATTTTTTGTGACTTTTTTGTTGGACCCGGACTGAAAACTCAACCCTGAACCCATCTCATCTCTATCGGATCCCTTCTTTGGACTGATCACCCAGATTGACCCTCGCCTGCAAACTGGTAAAGTGAATTGGATTTTGGTTTTGGTTATTGGACACTCAGGTGTGGTCCCTGCCTGTTTACTGATCTGTTTTTTGCCTTGCCACCTGAATACTGAAATCCTGTATCAGAGTCTTACATTTGGGTCCGTCTGTTCTGTTAGCCTGTTACACTTTTACATGTTTGGAAAAGCTTTTATTGTAAACTGTAATGATTTACAGTCATGGTCAAAAGTTTACATACACCTGTAAAGAACATAATGTCATGACTGTCTTGAGTTTCCAATAATTCCTACAACTCTTATTTTCATTCATAGAATGATTGAAATACACTCTTCTTTATCACAAAAAACATTAATGAAGTTTGGTTCTTTTATGAATTTATTATGGATCTAGTGAAACTGTGACCAAATCTGCTGGGTCAAAATTATACATGCAGCAAAGCATGTATAATGGTCACATGTCCCTTGGACATTTTTACTGAAATAATATGCTTTTGGTAGTCGTCCACAAGCTTCAGGTTGAATATTTGACCACTTCTCTTGACAGAATCGATGCAATTTAGCAAACCTAATAATTAACTCCGTGAAGGAGGTTATGTTTTACCTCGCGTTTGTTTGTTTGTTTGTTTGTCAGGAAAATAACTCAAAATGTTTTTGACGGATTTTGATGAAACTTTCAGAAATGATTGATAATGCGTCAAGAAAGAAACAATTACAATTTGAGCTATGAAGGTCAAAGGTCAATTTCACGGTCATCAGCTAAATGACAAAAGTGGTGATATCTCAGAATCCAGACAAGATAGTATCACATGTTTTTTTTTTGCATTCACTTCGTCTCACCTTCAGACATCAGATGAGAGAAAACTGACAGGCTCGATGACCTTTACAGACTTGTGCTGCTTCGCTGAGGTCTGCATTCTCGGAGTGCTCTAGTTCTTATTGCTGTATGTACATGTTTGACCCAGCAGATTTGGTCACATTTTTAGTAGATCCATATTAAATTAATGAGAGAACCAAACTACATAAATGTCTCTTGTGACAAAAATGTGTGTTTCAAACACTCTATCACAAAAAAAGTTCTAAAAGTAAAGATATTTCTATAATTTATGGAGTATAAAGTACAGATTTATGAACAAATCCAGGGAGGAAAAGTAAAATGTTTCCAGAAAAATGAATACTCAAGTACAGATACATATAACATCTACTTAAGTACAGTAATGAAGTACTTTTACTTATTTACTTCCCACCTCTGGTTAGAACAGAAACACCTGGATCCAACATGTTCACAGAATTTGACCCAAACTTCTATGACATCTCAAAGTGCTACAGAGAAAACAGGTCAATAAAAATATAGAACTTATTAAGGAAACTATTGCAAATAAAGCAACACAAACATGCTAGCTGTGATTTATATCAAATAAAAACAGAAAAGCTTGATGGTTTTGAGTCAGAATCTCCAGTGAAACTCAGCTCAGTCTATGTTAACACACACTGTTAAAATCTACATTTGAACAAGTGGATTTGTCTCATTTCTACAAATATCTGACCACACTTACAGGTACTACTCAGAAAACTACAATATCCTGAAAAAGAGTCTGCATTTCTGTAACACAACTTTAAAAGTGAAATGTACATATTATATAGATGAATAGTATGTGAATTTATATATGTCAAGCTTGTATTTATTTACATATTGCTGATCAGGATTTAAGGCTACAAATAATCATTCCAGCAATACTCCAATTTTCAGAGTTTTTTGGTTTGAGGTTTTAATAAGCTAAATCATAAACAGCTAAATTACAACAGAGAAATGTTATAGATATCCCACTGTACATGTCATGAGTCTATACAATATAATAGTTTCAGCTTTTATGTTGAATTACCTGAATAAAACAACTTTTACTCCATATTCACATGTTCTGAGTAGTACCTGTAAAATCAGTCAGAATCACCTAAAGAGGAACTTTTCAGTGAGATATAAGAACAATAGATCTGGAAAATCTGATTCAACAAATCTGACCAAGATCATTTTGGCTGGAATTAAGTAAAATAAATCTGTCAATAGAACAACTGCTAAAAAGTCATTTTTCTTTTTTTTTTGCAGTGGAGCTCTAACACCGTCATCTCTCAACAATCAATGAAACAACATGAACAAACCTGTCAGAGGCTGCAGACATTTTTGGCTTCTCATCAGACACAGGACCCTGAAGGCAGCACAGACTGATGAGCAGGACCCTGAAGGCAGCACAGACTGAACAGGACCCTAATGGGTTATGGTTTGGGTTTACGCAGTTGTTTTTCTTCGGTGGTGTGGCATCATCTGCAGGACAACGCCATCTCCCATGACCGTCCCCCGTCCACCTGAACCACTGAACACCCAGTCAGAACTTAAATACCCTCTGTTTGATGACGCCATTGGATGAAGAGAACAAGGCCGATGACGCCATTGGCTGAACAGAACAAGGCCGATGACAACTTGTCATTTGGGTTTTGACAACGAAAACCTCTGAGAGAAACAACTTTTTACTAAGGCTACGTCCACACATTAATGCAATGCAGATTTCTTTGGTACCGGATAGAAAAGATATCATGTCCCCAAAGTGGACGGATCAATAACACATCACATAAAGATAACAGTGAAACACGTGCTGAAAACAATGCAGTACACATGTCACACCTGTAGGTGTGCTGTAAGACAGTCCTTCCAGTCCAATAGAAGAAGCAAAGTGCATCCACATACAACCCTTCTTATTCCGGTGTGAAGCGCACATTGGACACAAACAACAAAACGCTCTTCACTACGATTGACCCGTCGTGACGATAACGAATCGACTCAGTTGTCCAGGTTCCACTCTGGAACCCGTTTCCAAAATATTTCAGTTTGGGGAAACCCCAGATATAGTTAATGTGTAGACGTGAGGCCCAGACGATAACAAATCATTTCAGATTCACTCAAACGATCATGTCTGCACAGGGCCTCAAAATAACACCCAGTTTCATCATGTTTGGTCTTTTCTGAACATTATAAGAATGACATTTAAAACCAGGCGGGAAAATATCATCATTTATCAGAATAAAGTAGCATGGTGTGTTTTAGTCCATACCTACCAAATGCAGACAAATCCACCCTGGTTTAAACCAAAAAAATTAAGGTGAGGGGAGAAAAAATCTAAATGTATTAGTGTTTCTAATTCTACAGCTTGTTACGTGTTAAATAAACAGTAAAGAGTTAGTACATCTGATGTCAGGGTTGTTATGGTTTCTAGCCATCACTGCTGTTGGCTGCCATTTTGGATCTAACTTTTCATTCATCTTACAGACTTCCAGTGAGCATTCGTCTGAAATAGCTTACACTAATTAATTTTTTTGTCAGTCACCAAAGACAGAAATATCTCAACCTCCACGACTGACCATGGTGTCGTTATGCCGACTGACATCATTGCGTTGTGGGCTGAATTTAAAGGACCGCTCTGTTTACTGTAACTATGAATCTAGTTTCTTAAAAAATTGCAGGTCGCACATTAATAACACAATGACAGAGACAACTCCACCAATTAGTATCTACACTGATGACACATCACGTTATAGTATCGTTTGGAACCTCAGCAGAGTAGATCCCAAAAATATAGGACCGGACACCATAGGACCGGATCCTTTTTCATACTGGAAATGGTCTAAAGTGAGTTGAATCAGGTAGATACTAAAGTATACTATTGTATAGTTTACTATTATTGACAGATAGGAAACTTGGCACGGGCTTCAAAATAACATCATGACCTTTGACCTTTAGTGACTGTTGTTGTGGAAGTTTTGAATCATAACAAGGAGAGAAAAATGTTCAAATCAGAAACAATCATTTATTGATAAGATGAACAAATTAATTTGGAACTTGGGTGCAAGTGAGAAGATGGAACAGAACAAGCTGTTTGTCAGACAAAATACAGACACTTTATACTGCATGGTGATTCCCTTTCTCTCAGTTACCACGTCACAAAACATTCACAGGTGGAGAAGAAGAATTTAAAACACTGTCTTTGTTTATTCTTTCTCTAGATGCTTGTACACAACACTTATCCTTGGAGAGAGTGTAACCCTTTTTCCTAGTCATTCTCAAATATGTTAAGACGATATATTGTTGATTCAATATTAACCCATTATGAACTTAATGTTTATGCTACATGGTGATCAGTGACATTTCATGACCCCGTCGAGGTCATTGACTGCCTCTCGTTAATTCCCTCCTTGATGTGTCCCACCTGTCTCCCCCAGTATATGTTTCCCCTTCTTCTCTGTCCAGTGCGAATTTGTCAGCCTTGGTAGCAACTTATGAGCAGTATTCTGATCTTTGGTTTTTTGGTGTTCAACTTGGTTCTGGTATTCTTCTTTTTCAGTTTGTCTAGACTGGATTTGTGTGTGTGATCCTAAGCCTGTCCCCGACCACAAGTCTGCTTTTCCGCTGCTGGTGCCTCATCGTCTCTGGTACCCTGGACCGACCTTTCTTCTGGACCCTGGTATGATTTTTACATTTTCCTGGATACTCGTGTTCTGCCTGTTTTTGACCCCTGCCTGTCTGACTCTGATTTCTCCTTCTCTCCATCTTCCTGGTCACTCGTAGAGCCTTGTTGAGGAGTTCCATGCTCAATATATTTTTGTGATAATCAATAAAACCTGTAAACGCAGCATTTTGTATCAGAGTCCTGCATTTGGATCCATCACTGGGACTGAGATTGTAACACTTATTGTATGAACCAGATATGTATAATTTTCTATATAATATAATAAGTAATTATCATATTACGTAAATGAACTATGAAATGATAGACAATTTGTCTGCAGGTACCCATCAGCTTCCTAGGGAATCCCATGAGTCATCAAGGCTCAATAAGACTCGTTTTTCAATTTGACAAAAACCCTTCAATCCAGTGTCCACCACCAGGTCTAGGTACTGGCGCCACAACAGGCACTGGAGACCCTGCATCCATAGGTATGAGCACCTGCTTCAACAATGGAGGTGGAGAACATGGTCCACTCAGACTCAGTGTCCCCAGCTTCCCCCAGGATGTGGGAGAAGTTCTCCTGGAGGTGAGAGTTGAAGACTGTGCTGCATGAGGGTCTGCCAGATGTTCCCAACAGACCCTGATGACAGGTTTAGACCTGCCAAGTCTGTCTGGTTTCCTCCTATGCCACGGGTCCACTTCACATCCAGGTGGTGATTGGTTGAAAGCACTGCCCTCTCTTCACCCGTTCGTCTTAAATACGCAGCTGGATGTCTGATGACACGACAACAAAGTTGATCATCGATCCCTGGTCTAGGGTGTCCTGGTGCCACATGCAGTTATGGACATCCTTATGTTTGAACATGGTGTTTGTTCTCGACAAACTGACTCGCAAAGAATTCCAATAACAAAACAACACTTGGGTTCAGAATGGGGAGGCCATTCTCCAGCCCCCCACCCCCCTTTAGGTGTCACTGTCATTGCTCACATGAGCGTGGATAACATCTACAGATTAAAAAAACAGGGAAGTCTGGCTTCCCTTGACCTCTGGGTCAAAAGACCACTGTCTTGTAAGTATCTACTTTTGATTTATCAACTCTGTTCATTTTTAAAGAGAAACAAGAATGAAATATCATTTTATGAAAAAGTCATGACTTTGTCAAATCATCAGCAGCTCAGCATCTTCAGGATGTTCTGTCGTATTTCAGTGATTCTGATACCGTAGATGATTGGGTTAAAACAGCTCGGAAATAGCAGGTACATGGTGCTGACGAAAATCCGCAAATCTAATGGAAGGTTATTTTTGATCCGATATGACAGGAATGCAACGAGCACTATGAGCAAGCTAACTGTGATAACGGAAATGTGAGTAAAACAGGTGTGAAGAGCTTTGACCCCTGACCTCCCTGACCTCAGCACAGAGCTGAAGATGACCACATAGGATGCAGCAATAATTACAAAATCAAACACAACGACAAAAAACACAGCCAAGAGTCCAGCCAGATTATTAATGGCAGTGGATCCACAGGCCAGTTCCACCACCGCCATGTGTTCACAGAAACAGTGGTTTATCACGTTTCCATCACAGAACCACAACTTTCCTGCCAGAGTCACAAACAGTGTCATCAGGAAAATATTTTTGAGAATAAATGGGATTATAAACTTCATAAAATTCTTCATTGCCATGTGTTTGTGGTAGTGTAATGGTGTACAGATAGCAAAGTATCGGTCCAGACCCATCCACACCAGGACGGTGGACTGGAAAGATGCAACATAATGAAGACAAAACATCTGTATGAGGCAGCCAGTCAGAGAGATTCCCCTCCAGTCAAACAAGAAACTTAATACCATGTGGGGAATAATAACCAATATGATGCCCAGGTCTGCGACGGTGATGCAGGCGATGAGGATGTACATGGGTGAGTGGAGGTTCTTCTGTGAAATTATAACATAGATCAGCAGAATGTTGGCTACAAATGAGAGGACAAAAATGGAAAAGTATGGGATGAAGAGGAGGGGTCTCAGAGCTCCGAGGTCATCAAAACAATTGAGGACGAAGGTCTGGTGTGAAGAGATGTTCTCCATCAGTGACTCGTTCACCAGCCTGAAGCAGAGACAGAACAAAGGTCAGAGTTAAAGATCAGTTTATCTTCTTTGTTAATCTGGAGTCATGGAACTTCCAAACTCCACTCAGTGGATCCTTTGAAATACTTTGTTCCAAAGATAAAGACTGAATGAGGAAAGACATCTTTTATTTAGGATTTCAGCTCCTGATGTTTGGAACAAAGTCAAGGCTGTTGGTCTGAAGATGTTTGGATAGATTGTGTAAGTTCTTGTATGTGTTTGGAAAAGCTTTCATTGTAAACTTTGATGATGTAACTGTATCGCTGCTGATTGCTTTCACTTCTGTCTACCTTCAGTTGTGAATAAGATTGTAAGACCCCCCCCTCCAGCTTGTTTTTCACCACAGACCAGTACATCTGTATCACTGCTGATGCCGCACTGATTAACCTGCCATTCTCTGTGTCAGTGTTGCAGCTCAGCAGAGTCACCCAGGGACCAAAGACGGCTCAGGATGCTGTAGATGAGCCCTGGTCTAACAACTGCAGGCACGCAGACCCTGCTTCAGCCTGTACCCACTCAGCTAACTCCCCTCCTAGCAGAGATTCAAATTAATGTTGTCTTGGTGACATATGAAATTGGGACAATCAAGTATCTAACACAGGACAATGTCGGGACGACAAAAAAAACATGAATTGGATATCTGTACGGTAGCCGTAGATGTCGTTCACCATAGGTTAGAGTTAGGGTTACAGCAGGGGTCGGCAACCCTGATGCTAGAGTACCATTGTCCTGCATGTTTTAGATGTATCCCTCTTCCAACACATGTGAATCAAATGATGAACCCATCACCAATCTCTGCAGAAGAATAATAATGGCCTTCAGGTGTGCTGAAAGACGGAAACGTCTAAAACATGCAGGACAGTGGCACTCTAGGACCAGGGTTGCAGACCCCTGGGTGAGGGTTAGGCCACGTACAGTTCACTGCTGTACCTCTATTGCTCGGTTTTGGAGTACAGCTGCCGTATCAATATCCTGTGCCACAACAAAAATGTAGATGTTTTTTTTTTTTTCAAAAAGCTTTCAGTACATTTGCAACTCACTAAAACATAAAATGTTGTGATCTATTCATGATAATGGATCAGAATGTGTCAGAATGTTTACACTTGCTTCCCGCTGGAGCTCCTCCCACACAGACCCAGGTTAGTACCGTAGCACTAATTATCACCATTCAATCCTTGCTTCCAGTGAGTTTAGCCTGAGGGCTAACAGCTAGTGGCCTACGATATTGAGCTACAGCTAAGAATCTGTGGGGATGGGGTGGTAGAAATTCTGATGATAACTCTGACCTCCCAAAAATTCACGTCAACACATCCTTCACATCAAGATTCAATCAACTGGTCTATTCCGGTTAAGAAAAAAAAGATTAGTGCCTATCGTCTGGTGTCTAGAACTTTAAACACAAACTGTCTGACAGCTGTTTCACTTGTATGTCACTCGGCTCTTTTTTGTGACGAAGTCTAAAACACTATCTAATACATGAACATGTTTAGTAGCTGTTTACAAGAGATGAGCTGTGAAACATGTTGAATTTGTCCAGTTATTATTTTTTCCACTGCCATTATAATATCCACTCTCCTGCCAGATCATTCTCCTATAGCCTCATTCAAAGTGGACCAGCAACTAATCTGTCAATCGTGCTTGGCTTTTCATCCTAACATTCATTATCAACTCTCATGTGTTTTAACAACTTCTAATGGTAAATAAATGTTGCTGTACCAATTGGCTATTTAGACAAATGGACATTTACTATTTATTTAGTTTTGAACATTTTATGAATTGTGAACCCACCAAGAGTGATGACTTTTAAGAAAGACTTTGCAAAGATGACATTTATTACTTCCTTGATTCTTTGGAAAAACAGACCAACCAAGCTGTACCCACGCAGCTTCGTTGTAAATAAAAGTGGTTGATTGTGATGTGTGCACAGATGGTACATACATTTGGCGAGGGCAATATTTAAGACTTTTAACATCTATTAAAATATTATAACATACAATTTTGAGATATTCAAATATGACTGTGATTTATTATTATTATTATTATTATTATTATTATTATTATTATTATTAACAGTCTCTCAATAGTGCCCAACCTGTGAGTCACAACTCAGAGTAATGTTGAATGCATGATATAACATTTGGTACGCTGTTGTTTTTTTTTTTATTTCACTGTAGCTGTAATATCCCTTTCTCATCTATTAATTTTTACAGAAACAAGTAAAATGTACATATGAGTCAAAAAGGAAGAAAAAGTTCCTTCTTGACTGGAAAGAGTTGTACTCAGTTATTGACTGGGAAGTAAACACTTGAAGCCTGTATGCACGCAGCTAGCTCCCCTTCCACCGACACCCACATAGCTAAGTTACAATAAAAAAATTTTAAAAAAAATTCATTTGTTTTGGCCATGGATGAAATAGTACAAATTTAACCAGGAAGAATCAAAAGTTTCAAAAGTATCCCAAAATAAACTGATGAAAAGTGAGTTACCATGTAGATAATGGGTTTGATCAGGTCACGGTACTCAGTTTTGTGGGTATAAATACTCAAGTATGGATACCTAAACAAATCAAGTTAAGTACAGTATTTAAGTACTTTTACTTCATTACTTCCAGAGGTGTGACGAGAATTGCACATGTGGGTGGACATTTAGTTCGCCTGTGGCGGGCAGAAAACTATACCTGAAAAATCGGTGGAAAACCACGAGTACAATTAGTAGGTTTAATAGTATAATAATAATAATGAGAAGAATTAAATTCAGGAATCAAAACATGGTCACACTAGTGTAAATCACGACCGTGAATTTTGTTAACAATGTGGAATTTTTTTTCATGAAGTTGTTTTTCTTGTAATGAAGTAGGACTTGTATGGTGCATGCAACCAACAGCAAACTATCAATAAAATTAAAGGTATACAACACGATGACTACAGGAAAGCTAGAACAGAAACACTGTTTTGTGTTTGCTAGTTGAATGGTTCAATTGTTGTAACCCTTAAGGTTATGGAGGGGAGAAAACATCATAACAAAGAATAAATAAAGCTATAAAGTTTGCAGATATATGCTTTTTTTGAGCATTTATTCTATCAATACAAGACACACAGATTATAAATCGTGACCTTTTTTCTGGCCTTTTTTCTATGTATGTACAGGACATTTCTCAGCCCCACCATAGACACAGCCCTGGTTACTTCCCACCTCTGGTTAGAACAAAAACACCTGGATACACCATGTTCAGACTTTGACCCAAAGGTCCCAGACATATGAGCATATACAGTGGAGGGCAAAGGTCAAAGAATGAGAATAAATTGCATTTAAAAAGTACTTTTCATTCCGTGGAATCTCAAAGTGCTACAGAGAAAACAGATCAATAAAAATGTATTATTAGGAAAATAAAAGTAAGCAAATAAAGCAAAGCATCAACTTAATGTTTCCTTCTTCACATCTATAATCAAACACACAGCAGCTGTGATTTATATCAAATAAAAACAGAAAAGCTTGATGGTTTTGAGTCAGAACCTCCAGTGAAACTCAGCTCAGTCTATGTTGACACACACTGTTAAAATCTACATTTGAACAAGTGGATTTGTCTCATTTCTACAAATATCTGACCACACTTACAGGTACTACTCAGAAAACTACAATATCCTGAAAAAGAGTCTGCATTTCTGTAACTCAACGTTAAAGGTGAAATGTACATATTATATAGATGAAGAGTATGTGAATCTATATATGTGAAGCTTTTATTTGTTTACATATTGCTGATCAGGATTTAAGGCTACAAATAATCATTCCAGCAATATTCCAATTTTCAGAGTTTTTTGGTTTGAGGTTTTAATAAACTAAATCATAAACAGCTAAATTACAACAGAGAAATGTTATAGATATCCCACTGTACATGTCATGAGTCTATACAATATAATAGTTTCAGCTTTTATGTTGAATTACCTGAATAAAACAACTTTTACTCCATATTCACATGTTCTGAGTAGTACCTGTAAAATCAGTCAGAATCACCTAAAGAGGAACTTTTCAGTGAGATATAAGAACAATAGATCTGGAAAATCTGATTCAACAAATCTGACCAAGATCATTTTGGCTGGAATTAAGTAAAATAAATCTGTCAATAGAACAACTGCTAAAAAGTCTTGGTCAGATTAATGTTTTCTTTTTCTTTTTTTTGCAGTGCAGCTCCAACACCAGTGTTTGAGTCAAAGCTCAACATCATTCAAGTCATTGATCTGTGAGTTCATCTCTAATCAATAAATGAAACAACATGAACAAACCTGTCAGAGGCTGCAGACATTTTCAGCTTCTCACCAGACACAGGACCCTGAAGGCAGCACAGACTGATGAGCAGGACCCTGAAGGCAGCACAGACTGAACAGGACCCTAATGGGTTATGGTTTGGGTTTACGCAGTTGTTTTTCTTCGGTGGTGTGGCGTCATCTGCAGGACAACGCCATCTCCCATGACCGTCCCCCGTCCACCTGAACCACTGAACACCCAGTCAGAACTTAAATACCCTCTGTTTGATGACGCCATTGGATGAAGAGAACAAGGCCGATGACGCCATTGGCTGAACAGAACAAGGCCGATGACAACTTGTCATTTGGGTTTTGACAACGAAAACCTCTGAGAGAAACAACTTTTTACTAAGGCTACGTCCACACATTAATGCAATGCGGATTTCTTTGGTACCGGATAGAAAAGATATCACGTCCCCAAAGTGGACGGATCAATAACACATCACATAAAGATAACAGTGAAACACGTGCTGAAAACAATGCAGTACACATGTCACACCTGTAGGTGTGCTGTAAGACAGTCCTTCCAGTCCAATAGAAGAAGCAAAGTGCATCCACATACAACCCTTCTTATTCCGGTGTGAAGCGCACATTGGACACAAACAACAAAACGCTCTTCACTACGATTGACCCGTCGTGACGATAACGAATCGACTCAGTTGTCCAGGTTCCACTCTGGAACCCGTTTCCAAAATATTTCAGTTTGGGGAAACCCCAGATATAGTTATTGTGTAGACGTGAGGCCCAGACGATAACAAATCATTTCAGATTCACTCAAACGGTCATGTCTGCACAGGGCCTCAAAATAACACCCAGTTTCATCATGTTTGGTCTTTTCTGAACATTATAAGAATGACATTTAAAACCAGGCGGGAAAATATCATCATTTATCAGAATAAAGTAGCATGGTGTGTTTTAGTCCATACCTACCAAATGCAGACAAATCCACCCTGGTTTAAACCAAAAAAATTAAGGTGAGGGGAGAAAAAATCTAAATGTATTAGTGTTTCTAATTCTACAGCTTGTTACGTGTTAAATAAACAGTAAAGAGTTAGTACATCTGATGTCAGGGTTGTTATGGTTTCTAGCCATCACTGCTGTTGGCTGCCATTTTGGATCTAACTTTTCATTCATCTTACAGACTTCCAGTGAGCACCAAAATGCTGGTCTTTCAATTCTGCATCTTATATAAATTTAGATTTATGGTTGACCAAAGAGGTCAGAGGTCAATGGGTTAATACCTAGAAAACTAAAATGGACGATAATGGAAAACCCAGTGGAGCCGTGTTTCCACTACATGGTATCAGCTCTCCTCGATTCTACTCGGGGACCACGTACTATTCCTTGACAGCGTTTCCATACAGATGCTATCGTCCCTGGATGTCATCGCAAGGAACCATCAAGCTTACACTAATTAATTTTTTTGTCAGTCACCAAAGACAGAAATATCTCAACCTCCACGATTGACCATGGTGTCGTTATGCCGACTGACATCATTGCGTTGTTTACTGTAACTATGAATCTAGTTTCTTAAAAAATTGCAGGTCGCACATTAATAACACAATGACAGAGACAACTCCACCAATTAGTATCTACACTGATGACACATCACGTTATAGTATCGTTTGGAACCTCAGCAGAGTAGATCCCAAAAATATAGGACCGGACACCATAGGACCGGATCCTTTTTCATACTGGAAATGGTCTAAAGTGAGTTGAATCAGGTAGATACTAAAGTATACTATCGTATAGTTTACTATTATTGACAGATAGGAAACTTGGCACGGGCTTCAAAATAACATCATGACCTTTGACCTTTAGTGACTGTTGTTGTGGAAGTTTTGAATCATAACAAGGAGAGAAAAATGTTCAAATCAGAAACAATCATTTATTGATAAGATGAACAAATTAATTTGGAACTTGGGTGCAAGTGAGAAGATGGAACAGAACAAGCTGTTTGTCAGACAAAATACAGACACTTTATACTGCATGGTGATTCCCTTTCTCTCAGTTACCACGTCACAAAACATTCACAGGTGGAGAAGAAGAATTTAAAACACTGTCTTTGTTTATTCTTTCTCTAGATGCTTGTACACAACACTTATCCTTGGAGAGAGTGTAACCCTTTTTCCTAGTCATTCTCAAATATGTTAACCCTTGTGCGGTCCTTCGGGTCTAAGTGACCTGGTGGCTAAAAAATGTACCTTTTTATATGTACTGTATGGTGCCATTGCTTACTACTAAAAACAGTAAAATATCCTTGGGGGGTGGGGTGATGAGTCTATGGAACTGAACTTTGGAATCTGGTTCTTTCAGACCCAATTGTATACACAGCCAGTGTGCCATTTACGAAGGACCGCACAAGGGTTAAGACGATATATTGTTGATTCAATATTAACCCATTATGAACTTAATGTTTATGCTACATGGTGATCAGTGACATTTCATGACCCAGTCGAGGTCATTGACTGGGGGTTTGCATGTTTCTCTCCCCATGTCTGGATGGGTTTCCTCTGGGTGCTCCAGTTTCCCCCATCACCCAAAAACATGTTTGTGAGGGTAAAAATCCCCCTGCCAGGTTACTGAGCATGAGCCTGGCTCCACGTCTGGGTCCCCAGGCGCCGCCCATGGCTGCCCACTGTTCCTTAGAAGGATGGCTTGAATGCAGAGGGCACATTATGTTGTAGAATTGCATGATGACAATCAAGTACTATCTTGTTTTATCTTAAAATGTATTTTTTGTGTGTCTTCATGTATTGTTCTCATTGTTAGTGTTTGGGCTTTTATTTTGGAACCTGTGTTTCATGTTCACACTTTTGCTCTTTGTTTCCTGTCACCGGTGTTTTCTCTGCCTCTCGTCAATTCCCTCCTTGATGTGTCCCACCTGTCTCCCCCAGTATATGTTTCCCCTTCTTCTCTGTCCAGTGCGAATTTGTCAGCCTGAGTAGCAACTTATGAGCAGTATTCTGATCTTTGGTTTTTTGGTGTTCAACTTGGTTCTGGTATTCTTTTTTTTTTTCAGTTTCTGTCTAGACTGGATTTGTGTGTGTGATCTGTAGCCTGTCCCCGACCACGAGTCTGCTTTTCCGCTGCTGGTGCCTCATCGTCTCTGGTACCCTGGACCGACCTTTCTTCTGGACCCTGGTATGATTTTTACATTTTCCTGGATACTCGTGTTCTGCCTGTTTTTGACCCCTGCCTGTCTGACTCTGATTTCTCCTTCTCTCCGTCTTCCTGGTCACTCGTAGAGCCTTGTTGAGGAGTTCCATGCTCGATATATTTTTGTGATAATCAATAAAACCTGTATACGCAGCATTTTGTTTCAGAGTCCTGCATTTTGATCCATCACTGGGACTGAGATTGTAACACTTATTGTATAAACAAGATACGTATAATAGTTGTTTATATAATATAATAAGCAGTTATCATATTACGTAAATGAACGACGAAATTATAGACAACTTAATATAATTAATATTATTAATACAATATAGGTATATTATATAATAATGAATAATTAATACTAATGTTGAGTAATCGGGTATACTTAATATCATATGTTAATTCAATTTTATTTCTAGAGCCCCAAATCATAACAATGTTGTCTCACAGGGCTTTACAGAGTTGATTAAAGACAACAATCAGTCAGAAATAGATGAAGCCCCTCCCCTCACAGATCGATACATCTGTATCACTGCCAACACTGCACTGATCCGTCGATCCATGGACCCAGAGAGGGCAGACTACCTTTTTCAGGTCCAGACCATGGCCTCATCCCACTGGCTGACTGTCATCATCTGGAAAAACCCGAAATGAAATCTTGTGCCCCCCAAACCAGACCCACACCAGCCCCTCATTCCAACTTGAAATTCTGTCCATGAAAATTATGAACAGAACTGGTGATGAAGGGCAGCCCTTCTACTGTAAACAATAATTGTGGAGCACTGCTTTCACCTCCTGAGGCGCCAAACAGTTTTCCAGAATTTCCTCGAGGCCGACTGGTAGTCCTCCTCCATGACATCCCCTTGACCCCTCCCAGACCCAAGGTTTTGCCTCCACAAATAATTGGGCTTTGTCTGCAGGTACCCATCAGCTTTCTAGGGAATCCCATGAGCCATCAAGGCTCAATAAGACAATTTGACAAAAATCCAGTGTCCACCACCAGGTCTAGGTACTGCCGCCACAACAGGCACTGGAGACCCTGCAACCATAGGTATGAGCAGCTGCTTCAACAATGGAGGTGGAGAACATGGTCCACTCAGACTCAGTGTCCCCAGCCTCCCCCAGGATGTGGGAGAAGTTCTCCTGGAGGTGAGAGTTGAAGACTGTGCTGCATGAGGGTCTGCCAGATGTTCCCAACAGACCCTCATGACAGATTTAGACCTGCCAAGTCTGTCTGGTTTCCTCCTATGCCACTGGATCCACTTCACATCCAGGTGGTGATTGGTTGAAAGCACTGCCCTCTCTTCACCCGTTCGTCTGAAATACGCAGCTGGATGTCTGATGACACAACAACAAAGTTGATCATCAATCCCTGGTCTAGGGTGTCCTGGTGCCACATGCAGTTATGGACATCCTTATGTTTGAACATGGTGTTTGTTCTCGACAAACTGACTCGCAAAGAATTCCAATAACAAAACAACACTTGGGTTCAGAATGGGGAGGCCATTCTCCAGCCCCCCACCCCCCTTTAGGTGTCACTGTCATTTCTCACATGAGCGTGGATAACATCTACAGATTAAAAAAACAGGGAAGTCTGGCTTCCCTTGACCTCTGGGTCTCAGATTGCTTCGAAGTCTTGTAAGTATCTACTTTTGATTTATCAACTGTGTTAATTTTTAAAGAGAAGCCAGAATGAAATATCATTTTATGAAAAAGTCATGACTTTGTCAAATCATCAGCAGCTCAGCATCTTCAGGATGTTCTGTCGTATTTCTGTGATTCTGATACCGAAGATGATTGGGTTAAAACAGCTCGGAAATAGCAGGTACATGGTGCTGACGAAAACCCGAAAATCTAATGGAAGGTTATTTTTGATCCGATATGACAGGAATGCAACGAGCACTATGAGCAAGCTAACTGTGAGAACGGAAATGTGAGTAAAACAGGTGTGAAGAGCTTTGATCCCTGATTTCCCTGACCTCAGCACAGAGCTGAAGATGACCACATAGGATAAAGTAATAATTACAAAATCAAACACAACGAGCAAAAACACAGCCAAGAGTCCAGCCAGATTATTAATGGCAGTGGATCCACAGCCCAGTGCCACCACCGCCATGTGTTCACAGAAACAGTGGTTTATCACGTTTCCACCACAGAACCACAACTTTCCTGCCAGAGTCACAAACAGTGTGATCAGGAAAATATTTCTGAGCATAAATGGGATCATCAACTTTACAAAATTCTTCATTGCCATGTGTTTTTGGTAGTGTAATGGTGTACAGATAGCAAAGTATCGGTCCAGACCCATCCACACCAGGACGGTGGACTGGAAAGATGAAACATAATGAAGAAAAAACATCTGTATGAGGCAGCCAGTCAGAGAGATTCTCTTCCAGTCAAACAGGAAACTTAATACCATGTGGGGAATAATAACCATTGGGATGCCCAGGTCTGCGACAGTGATGCAGGCGATGAGGATGTACATGGGTGAGTGGAGGTTCTTCTGTGAAATTATAACATAGATCAGCAGAATGTTGGCCACACATGAGAGGACAAAAATGAAAGAGTATGGGATGAAGAGGAGGGGTCTCAGAGCTCCGAGGTCATCAAAACAATTGAGGACGAAGGTCTGGTGTGAAGAGACGTTCTCCATCAGTGACTCGTTCACCAGCCTGAAGCAGAGACAGAACAAATGTCAGTTACATACTTTGAAAAATGCCATCAACCCCTTCGGAATTCCGAAATGGTTTCAAGGCAAAGGTAAAGTACTTTATTTGTCATACAATGAAATTTGTCCTCTGCATTTAACCCATCCTTCATTCCATTGGGGCACCAGTAAGGAGCAGTGTGCAGCCATGTGCGGTGCCCAGGGACTCATCTCCAGCTGTAGAGCCAGGCTCATGGTCAGAATCACCTGAATGGAGGATTTTACCCTAACAACCTTTTGGTTTCACCCTAGCCGAGAGAAATTCACACGTTCTCTGCTGAAGTTTCTCACGCATTCTTCTCATATGTGACTTGCTACACGGTATCCACACAGCTAACTCCCCTTTTAGCTTTTATCCACATGCTAACTCCTCCCTTAGCTTGTATTCACACAGCTAACTCCCCTTTTAGCCTGTATACACACAGCTAACTCCCCTCTTAGCCTGTATTCACATGCTAACTCCCCTCCTAGCCTGTATCGACACACCTAACTTCTGTCTTAGCCTGTATCCACACAGCTAACTCCCCTCTAGGCCTTTATCCACATGCTAACTCCCCTCTTAGCCTGTAACTCCCCTTTTAGCCTGTATACACACAGCTAACTCTCCTCTTAGCCTATATCCACATGCTAACTCCCCTCTTATCCTGTATCCAGAAAGCTAACTTCTCACTTAGCCTGTATCCACACAGCTAACTCCCCTCTTAGCCTGTATCCACACAGCTAACTTCTGTCTTAGCCTGTATCCACACAGCTAACTTCTCTCTTAGCCTGTATACACACAGCTAACTCTCCTCTTAGCCTATATCCACATGCTAACTCCCCTCTTATCCTGTATCCACACAGCTAACTCCCCTCTTAGCCTGTATCCACACAGCTAACTCCCCTCTTAGCCTGTATACACACAGCTAACTCCCCTCTTAGCTTATATCCACATGCTAACTCCCCTCCTAGCCTGTATTCACACAGCTAACTCCCCTCTAGGCCTATATCCACATGCTAACTCCCCTCTTAGCCTGTATCCACAAGGCTAACTTCTCTCTTAGCCTGTATCCACACAGCTAACTCCCCTCTTAGCCTATATCCACATGCTAAATCCCCTCTTAGCCTGTGTCAGCTAACTCCCCTCTTAGCCTGTATCCACACAGCTAACTCCCCTCCTAGCCTGTATCCACACAGCTAACTCCCCTCTAGGCCTATATCCACATGCTAACTCCGCTCTTAGCCTGTATCCACAAAGCTAACTTCTCTCTTAGCCTGTATCCACACAGCTAACTCCCCTCTTAGCCTATATCCACATGCTAAATCCCCTCTTAGCCTGTATCCACACAGCTAACTCCCCTCTTAGCCTATATCCACATGCTAACTCCCCTCTTAGCCTGTATCCACACAGCTAACTCCCCTCTTAGCCTGTATCCACACAGCTAACTCCCCTCTTAGCCTGTATCCACACAGCTAACTCCCCTCTTAGCCTGTGTCCACACAGCTAACTCCCCTCTTAGCCTATATCCACATGCTAAATCCCCTCTTAGCCTGTATCCACACAGCTAACTCCCCTCTTAGCCTATATCCACATGCTAACTCCCCTCTTAGCCTGTATCCACACAGCTAACTCCCCTCTTAGCCTATATCCACACAGCTAACTTCTGTCTGCTACTAAATTAAAAATGATGTGGTTTCCTGGTGTGTCCACACATCTTTAACCCTGTTTACATTAAAACTCTTCTTCTTTGTTGTAACGTGTGTTAACATCTGTTTTTTAAATTCACCTGACTGTAGTTTTGAAAAAAAGGTATCACAGTTCTGTCTTTATGTTTTCTTACTGAATACAATTCCAGTTGGGGCCTTGCCCTCTACCCTAGTTTCCTGCTCTACTCACCTGCTCCTGCCCACTCAGTCTTTGCTAGTTTGTCAGGCAGTCAACACTGACTCTCTGGCTCTGGTGTGTTTGTGCAAAGCAACGTGAAATCTGGTTGTGAAGCCTGATTCTCTCTCAGTAAATGTGAGTGTTTTGTTTCTGTTCATTCTGACTGACTGTTTTTGAATGTTTGTCCAGTGATTTTTCCACTGATTTTCAGTAGGGTTTGTTTTTGGGGGTTGGTATCTAGATGTTAAAGTATTTTAGCTAACGTTCCTCTTTCGTGTTGCTACCGAGGCCTGTCCCACACCCTGGGATAAAAGGTCTTTCCTTTGTCATTTTGGGACTACGATTGAAAAAACACCTTTTACCATTCTCTAAAAAGTGTAACTGGGCTTAATTGTCCACTGTTGACCTGGTGGGGGACATAGGAATGCTGTTTGTCCGTCCGTCTGGGAACACTGTACTCTGAATAACTTTTGACAGCTTGGCCAAACTCACACCCCAAATGCCTCTCATGAAGGCCTTGCTCCAGTTTGATGATGACTCGTATTTCTTGACACATGTTTTTTGTCACTTGTGCGATGGGGGACAGAAGGCCTTCAGACCAACAGCATGTTATTATATTAACAAAATAAATTCTCTTAAACTCTCCATGAAAAAAACATACTTTGTGCAGTTTGATGTATTACGTTGATTTAATTATTTCTGAATTGCATTTTTACTCATTTTTGTTTGAATAATATCAGCTAAAAATGTAGAAATGATTGTATCAGTAAAGTCAATGTATACATTAATATCATCCATATATTTAGGAATATGAATTAATTCAACCTTAGTAAGTCTAAATGACATTTTTGCAGATATTTAGTATATCTGAATTAATATTTTCCAGATGACTAGTAAATACTGGACAGTTTTCCCCCTAAAATTTATTTGGATTTACTCAGCATGTGCTAAATCTTACATAAATCCAAAATAATTCAACTAACAATTGCATTATTTGGAAATTAATTGTTTAAATTTACTAAATAAAATCAATAGTTTTTAATCAAAATTGAAATACTTAAAATGCATACAATTATTTTAATTGTCACTTTGTTGCCATAATTTAAGTAGACAAAGGTCAAACGTTTCTAAGTGCTAAACTTTAAATTGAAAAATGAGGGCTTTGTCAAAATTGTGTTTCCATCATGTTAATTTCTACAAGCAAGTTATTTATATTTGCAATATTTGAGAGTAAATGGAAAGGCGACTGCTGTCTGACTGATGCAGCCACACCTTTTGAAACACAAAAAATATATTTTCTACAAATATTTAATATAATTATATTTATATTTCAGATTGTGTAAAATATTAATGTTGTCAGAAAACTAGAAAATTTTGCTCCAGGGTATATTTGGATAATATGCACTGAAGAGCACATATCTGTGGTGTTTTCATTTCTAAATAAACTTTCAACATCTTCACTTTAGGAATTCAAAGTGGGATCAGACTACAAATAAAACTTTATATGAATACATTTTAGAATTGATCTGAGGAAACGATCCAAACATTTAAGGAAACGGTGACAAGGACTTAATCTACTGATTAAAAAAAAGATCCTTTTTATCAAATCTATTTCCTGTTCTGTATCAACTCAGTTTATTGAGAATGTCACATTTTCATGGAAGCAGATGGTTAAATGTGGTAGAAAATCATTTACAGAGCAGGAAAAATATTATATACATGTAGAGGAACAACATTTAAAATCAGACTCATGGAAAAATAAAAACACTTATGAGTGTAATTCAGACCAAACCATCGGAGTCATTTTAGAAACAAAGATAAAAAAAATTATTGAACCAGAATGAAAAAATGCACTGATATTTATCCCATAATATAAACTGTATTCTGACTTTAGACCTGATAGTTTTGATCCTAGACCCTGTTAGAACCAGAGGTGGTCAAAGTACTCACATTCTGTACTTAATAATAATAATGATAATAATAATAATGATAATGATAGTTACAATGGATGACATTTCTATAGCATATATAAAGTACACACATTTATATAAATAAATAGAGTATAAAGTAAAGATATTTCTATAATTTGAGTATAAAGTACAGATATTTATGAACAAATCCAGGGAGGAAAAGTCAAATGTTTTCAGAAAAATAAATACTCAAATTAAGTACAGATACATATAACATCTACTTAAGTACAGTAATGAAGTACTTTTACTTATTTACTTCCCACCTCTGGTTAGAAAAGAAACACCTGGATCCAACATGTTCACAGACTTTGACCCATAGGTCCCAGACATATGAGCACATACTGTGGAGGTCAAAGGTCAAAGAATGAGAATAAATGGCATTTATGAAGTCCTTTTCATTCAGCGACATCTTAAAGTGCTACAGAGAAAACAGGTCAATAAAAATGTAATACTTATTAAGAAAACTAAGCAAATAAAGCAACACAAACACACAGCAGCTGTGATTTATATCAAATAAAAACAGAAAAGCTTGATGGTTTTGAGTCAGAACCTCCAGTGAAACTCAGCTCAGTCTATGTTGACACACACTGTTAAAATCTACATTTGAACAAGTGGATTTGTTTCATTTCTACAAATATCTGACCATACTTACAGGTACTACTCAGAAAACTACAATATCCTGAAAAAGAGTCTGCATTTCTGTAACTCGACGTTAAAGGTGAAATGTACATATTATATAGATGAATAGTATGTGAATTTAAGGAATGATTGAAGGCTACAAAAAAATCACTTTCCAGCAATATTCCAATTTTGTGATTTTTTTTTTTTTAGTTTGAGGTTTTAATAAACTAAATCATAACCAGTTAAATTACAACAGAGAAATGTTATAGATATCCCACTGTACATGTCATGAGTCTATACAATATAATAGTTTCAGCTTTTATGTTGAATTACCTGAATAAAACAACTTTTACTCCATATTCACATGTTCTGAGTAGTACCTGTAAAATCAGTCAGAATCACCTAAAGAGGAACTTTTCAGTGAGATATAAGAACAATAGATCTGGAAAATCTGATTCAACAAATCTGACCAAGATCATTTTGGCTGGAATTAAGTTAAAAAAAAAATCTGTTAATAGAACAACTGCTAAAAGTCTTGGTCAGATTAATGTTTAGTTTTTGTTTTTTTGCAGTGCAGCTCCAACACCAGTGTTTGAGTCAAAGCTCAACATCATTCAAGTCATTGATCTGTGAGTTCATCTCTAATCAATAAATGAAACAACATGAACAAACCTGTCAGAGGCTGCAGACATTTTCAGCTTCTCACCAGACACAGGACCCTGAAGGCAGCACAGACTGATGAGCAGGACCCTGAAGGCAGCACAGACTGAACAGGACCCTAATGGGTTATGGTTTGGGTTTACGCAGTTGTTTTTCTTCGGTGGTGTGGCGTCATCTGCAGGACAACGCCATCTCCCATGACCGTCCCCCGTCCACCTGAACCACTGAACACCCAGTCAGAACTTAAATACCCTCTGTTTGATGACACCATTGGATGAAGAGAACAAGGCCGATGACGCCATTGGCTGAACAGAACAAGGCCGATGACAACTTGTCATTTGGGTTTTGACAACGAAAACCTCTGAGAGAAACAACTTTTTACTAAGGCTACGTCCACACATTAATGCAATGCGGATTTCTTTGGTACCGGATAGAAAAGATATCACGTCCCCAAAGTGGACGGATCAATAACACATCACATAAAGATAACAGTGAAACACGTGCTGAAAACAATGCAGTACACATGTCACACCTGTAGGTGTGCTGTAAGACAGTCCTTCCAGTCCAATAGACAAGTCTGTGCAGCAAACCCTGGGTGGTGCTATTACCATCCAGATATGCATTTCATTTCTGCAGGAAATAAGTTGCACAGTGTTTGTTAATGTAAACAGACTTTCATTGCTTTTCGTGAGCTATAGTCTCCTGAGAACATAGTTTTAGTACTTTGTCTGGAGATGGAGTTATTATCCCCCACCTGAATTTAGTACAGACCTGGGAGGATAATATGACGACGTTGCCCAACGTAACGTACAGCAAGATTTGTTTGTATTTCGTGGACTCTATCACAATAGACGGGAAAGTTACGGAAAATCTGAAAGCCTCTGAGGCGTATCAGTATCTGCCTAGCGACAAAGCTGGTTGTGATGTCATACAAACATGATCTATCAACCCGTACACATACAGTAATGATGTAACGTTAGCTCTACTGTCTATGAACATTAGTCTATGGCAGGGGTGGGCAACTCCAGTCCTCGGGGGCCGGAATCCTGCATGTTTTCAATAATTCCCTTTTCCAGCACACCTGATTCAATTAATGATCAGCTCATCATCCAGCTCTACAGAAGCCTGATAATGATGTAATGGCTTCCAGGTGTGATGGAAGAGGGAAACATCCAAAACTTGCCGGATACCGGCCCTCGAGGCCTGGAGTTGCCCACCCCTGGTCTATGGTGAACATTGTTTGTCCCATCTCTAATCAACTGTTTTAGCAAAACACTGTTAGCAATGTTAAAGTATGATACGTTCTTTATAACTAACAGTTTCATCACTAAAGCTTTTATTTCATAGATAAAGTTGCTGAACTTAACATCAGATTGAAGTTTAAGTCTCTTTGTGGAGACGGTGGTCTGTTCAGGAACTCATCACCTCTTTGGCTGTGGGTAAAGCCAGTGTATCCAAAAACAACTTTGGAAACAGGTTATCCTTGGTTGGTCTTTTGTCCACAAAGTGATTGGAACACAAACAAATTTCCAGGTGGATTTTTTAAATTCGATGCCTTCATCCAGACCTGTGGTTCAGAGTCACCGTCAGGGTTGTAAAAAATGAAAACAGAGGACATGAACATCGCCTCTTTGTGGCAGGTTTGTGGTCAACCCACAATGACCCATTGACGTCACAGCCATCCATTCTATCACAAACTGCCTTATGGCAATGAATCAATGGATGAGCAGAAATTTTCTGATATTAAATGAGGACAAAACAGAAATTCTACTTGTCTGCCCAAAAGCAGAAAAAAAATGCTGATGAGTCAGATGGGCAAACTCGCCTCCTGGATCAAACCAGAAGTGACAAGTCTGAGAGTCACTCTAGACTCAGACCTAAACTTTCAGTCCCACATAAACAAAGTCACTAAAACATTATTCTTTCACCTTAGAAACATAGTCAAAATAATACCAGTTATAAATCAAAAGGATGCTGAAAAACTGGTCCATGCTTTTATCTCCAGCAGACTGGACTACTGTAATGCACTCTTCACAGGTCTCCCAAAAAGCACCACAGACAGACTTCAGCTAATCCAGAACTCTGCAGCGAGGTTACTAACCAGAACCAAGAAGAGAGAGCACATTCCTCCAGTGTTGGTTTCCCTGCACTGGTTAAACAGTAACCTACAGAATAGATTTTAAAATACTACTGCTCACTTCTAAAGCCTTAAATGGAACAGGACCCAGTTACATTTCAAACTCACTAAGCAGTTATGTACAAACTACAACACTAAGGTCATCCAAGGCAGGCTTGTAGTGACTCCCAGATATATTACAAAGAAAATTGGGGACGCAGCCTTTGTTAACTATGAATCAAAGTTGTGGAATACAATTCCAAAAGACATCAGGGAAGCCAGTTCACTGAGTAGATTTAAAGCTAAATTAACAAAATTTTTATTTTCATCAACCTTTGAAGGGAGATAAAGAATGGAGTCACAATTATGTGACCCTTTTATTTAAATGCTCTATACTCTTTACATTGTGTAATCAAATCTTAATATATTTCTGATTCACTCAATTGAAATTGTATAAGTATGTGCAATCAGTTTATTCTTAATTCTAAATAATCACTTCATCTTGTACTTTTGCAATTTTATCTGTAAATGTATTTCTTATTTATTGAAATTTTATAATCAGTTTATTTTGTATGATGTATTTTTCACCCTGTCTTAAAATTGTACTTTCATTTTTAATCAATGTGAGGCACTTTGGGTTACAATGTTTGTATGAAAGGTGCTATACAAATAAAGATTATTATTATTATTATTATTATTATTATTATTATTATTATTGTTAAATAACAAATAATTAACACTAATTACTTTTTGCTATGAGTAATAGGGTATACTAAATATTATGTTAATTCAATTCAATTTTATTTATAGAGCCCCAAATCAAAACAAGGTTGCCTCACAGGGCTTTACAGAGTTGATTAGAGAAAACAATCAATCACAGAAGTGGATGAAGCCCCGAGCATCCCCTGTCATTAGACCCTCCTTCTCAGCAGGAAAAACCTCTGGGAGGACCACAGTGAAGGACAGATCCAAACCAGGAGGGACCTCAGCTACCCCCCCAGCACACACACACACCCCCAGTCCCATCCCTAAGGGTTCACTCAGCCAGGGTGGCTGGATGATACAGGAAACTTATTTTTTCTGCTTCTATCTAGGATCTTGTCCTTTGGTTCTGACCCAAAGCTCATGACCAGAGGCGAGAGTAGGAGTGTAGACTGATGGTAAATCCAGAGGTTCTCCTTTGGGCTCAGCTCCTTCTTCACCATAACAGACCAATACAATGTCTGTCAACACAGCACTGACCCATCTATCAATCTCCTGCTCCATCCTTCCTCCACTCCAGAGCAAGAAACTGAGGTACTTCAACTCCTCCATCGACCCAGAGAGGGCAGACTACCTTTTTCTGGTCCAGACCATGGCCTCAGATTTGGAGGTGCTGATCCTCATCCCACTGGCTGACTGACATCATCTGGAAAAAGCAGAAATGAAATCTTGTGCCCCCCAAACCGGACCCACACCAGCCCCTCATTCCACCTTGAACTCCTGTCCATGAAAATTATGAACAGAACTGGTGACGAAGGGCAGCCCTTCTACTGTAAACAACAATTGTGGAGCACTGCTTTCCCCTCCTGAGGCGCCAAACAGTTTTCCAGAATTTCCTCAAGGCCGACTGGTAGTCCTCCTCCATGACATCCCCTTAACCCCTCCCAGACACAAGATTTTGCCTCCACAACTAATTGGGCTTGGTCTGTGGTTCAGACAGCTTCCTACGGAATCCCATGAGTCATCAAGGCTCAATAAGACTCATTCTTCAATTTGACACAAACCCTTCAATCCAGTGTCCACCACCAGGTCTAGGTACTGCCGCCACAACAGGCACTGGAGACCCTGCAACCATAGGTATGAGCAGCTGCTTCAACAATGGAGGTGGAGAACATGGTCCACTCAGACTCGGTGTCCCCAGCCTCCCCCAGGCTGTGGGATGTGGGAGAAGTTCTCCTGGAGGTGAGAGTTGAAGACTGTGCTGCATGAGGGTCTGCCAAGTCTGTCTGGTTTCCTCCTATGCCACCAGATCCACTTCACATCCAGGTGGTGATTGGTTGAAAGCACTGCCCTCTCTTCACCCGTTTGTCTTAAATACGCAGCTGGATGTCTGATGACACAACAACAAAGTTGATCATCGATCCCTGGTCTAGGGTGTCCTGGTGCCACATGCAGTTATGGACATCCTTATGTTTGAACATGGTGTTTGTTGTGGACAAACTGACTCGCAAAGAATTCCAATAACAAAACAACACTTGGGTTCAGATTGGGGAGGCCGTTCTCCCCCCACCCCCCCTTTAGGTGTCACTGTCATTGCTCACATGAGCGTGGATAACATCTACAGATTAAAAAAACAGGGAAGTCTGGCTTCCCTGACCTCTGGGTCAAAAGACCACTGTCTTGTAAGTATCTACTTTTGATTTATCAACTCTGTTCATTTTTAAAGAGAAACAAGAATGAAATATCATTTTATGAAAAAGTCATGACTTTGTCAATTCATCAGCAGCTCAGCATCTTCAGGATGTTCTGTCGTATTTCTGTGATTCTGATACCGTAGATAATTGGGTTAAAACAGCTCGGAAATAGCAGGTACATGGTGCTGACGAAAACCCGAAAATCTAATGGAAGGTTATTTTTGATCCGATACGACAGGAATGCAACGAGCACTATAGTCAAGCTAACTGTGATAACGGAAATGTGAGTAAAACAGGTGTGAAGAGCTTTGACCCCTGACCTCCCTGACCTCAGCACAGAGCTGAAGATGACCACATAGGATGCAGCAATAATTACAAAATCAACCACAAGGTTAAAAAACACAGTCAAGAGTCCAGCCAGATTATTAATGGCAGTGGATCCACAGGCCAGTTCCACCACCGCCATGTGTTCACAGAAACAGTGGTTTATCACGTTTCCATCACAGAACCACAACTTTCCTGCCAGAGTCACAAACAGTGTCATCAGGAAAATATTTCTGAGAATAAATGGGATCATGAACTTTACAAAATTCTTCATTGCCATGTGTTTGTGGTAGTGTAATGGTGTACAGATAGCAAAGTATCGGTCCAGACCCATCCACACCAGGACTGTGGACTGGAAAGATGCAACAAAGTGAAGACAAAACATCTGTATGAGGCAGCCAGTCAGAGAGATTCCCCTCCAGTCAAACAAGAAACTTAATACCATGTGGGGAACCACAACCAATGGGATGCCCAGGTCTACGACGGTGATGCAGGCGATGAGGATGTACATGGGTGAGTGGAGGTTCTTTTGTGAAATTATAACATAGATCAGCAGAATGTTGGCCACACATGAGAGGACAAAAATGGAAAAGTATGGGATGAAGAGGAGGGGTCTCAGAGCTCCAAGGTCATCAAAACAATTGAGGATGAAGGTCTGGTGTGAAGAGACGTTCTCCATCAGTGACTCGTTCACCAGCCTGAAACAGAGACAGAACAAAGGTCAGAGTTAAAGATCAGTTAACCTTCATCTTCATTGTTAATCTGGACTCATAGAATTGAAGACTTGAAAGATCCAGCTAACAAATAAGTCAAGTAACGAATACCTTTACCTCAATTTGTTGTCTCTGAATACGAAAGAAAACGCTATTTATGAAATTAAACCGAAACCCCAGAGACATAAATACTATGTACATTAATGTATGTAACTACATAATATACGTAAATACATCATGCATGTACTATATATATATATGTTCTCACCATACATGTCTAAAGGACAGAGCCACCACTGCCCCATGAGGCCCGCCACCCACCGCGCCTCCAACAGAAGTGAAACAGAAGATGACAAAAAAATGAGAAAGCAGCCATCATTTTTACCATTACAAACAATAGACATGCCGGCGAACCTCCGAACCCACAGAAAAAAAACACCCCGAAAAATGTCCAAGAGCCATGCCATCAAACGCCCCACAGGGCATATTCCCTGCGCACCTCAGGAAGAAAACGAAAGCTGTCAAAGGCAATCATCCCCTGATGTACACCCCAACAATCCTTCGTCACCAAACACAGCTGAAGGTGAAAGTGACAATTAAAACGACCACGATGGTATGAAAATGACCCACATGTCTGGTTCATTTTAATGGTTTAATGTTTAATGTTCAGTTAGTGAAAACACATTTACCCACTGAGACAAATAAATTACATCTAAAATCTAAATCTACATTTTCTTTTAATTTTAACACATATTTCATCCAAAACTTATATACTTTTATCATTTTTAAAGGGTTTGAGGGTTAGTATTTGGGGCCTTGGAACAAATCAGGCCTTTTACATGTAAAATACGACTCTATTTACGAAACATTCATGGTACGAAAACACTTCTGGAACGAATTCATTTCATAAGTAGAAGTACCACTGTTTAGAATGAGAATGAGAATAAATTGCATTTAAAAAGTACTTTTCATTCTCAAAGTGCTAGAGAGAAAACAGATCAATAAAAATGGATTATTAGGAAAATAAAAGTAAGCAAATAAAGCAAAGCATCAACTTAATGTTTCCTTCTTCACATCTATAATCAAACACACAGCAGCTGTGATTTATATCAAATAAAAACAGAAAAGTTTGATGGTTTTGAGTCAGAACCTCCAGTGAAACTCAGCTCAGTCTATGTTGACACACACTGTTAAAATCTACATTTGAACAAGTGGATTTGTCTCATTTCTACAAATATCTGACCACACTTACAGGTACTACTCAGAAAACTACAATATCCTGAAAAAGAGTCTGCATTTCTGTAACTCAACGTTAAAGGTGAAATGTACATATTATATAGACAACCTTTACCCCAGATCTTCACCAGTGTCACCTGACCCGCACCATGCAGCTGAAAGTCGCTGCTGATCTGCACCTTTTTAAGCAGTGAGGCGTACAGTAGGTTGGTTTCACATGACGTCACATTGCTATAAAGTCAGCATGTCAATGTCAGACGGGGGTCAGGAGGTTATTTTGTACGTTGGGAAAATGACTATGTGTTGTGCAGTTTAAGGCTGCGCTAGTCAGTCTGAGAGAAGGAGAAGCAATATTTAAAATACCAAAGATTGTAAGTCATAAATGTGATAAATGGAAAAATCTCACAAAAACACAGTAGAAAGTGAATTTTAAATCTGTGTTTGTGGTTGGGAGGAGCGGAGTCTGCTAATGCTAATGCTAATGCTAATGCCTGTGTCTGCAGCGACCACTTCATCAGAGGAATGTTTGAAAACTAACTTTTCTTGTGGATGTGCTATATATTATATATAGAGGTTGTCGTTAAATGCTCATCCGTAAGCATACCTAGCGGCATGTTTGTTTACATTAGTGTCTACTGCTAGCTGTGACTAATGTAGGCAAACATGCAATACATCTTGAGGTCACATCATTACAAATAAAACACTCACCCTGGCGCAGACTAAACATTAATTATCGCTGAGCCTTTTGGTACCGATGTTGTGGACCAACCCGCTGACAAAAAAGTTCAAAACTTTTACATGCTTTCATCTGCTGCTTTGTGTAGTAGCATGATGTAGGACCAGGTAGTTACTAATATCCGCAGCCTCGATTGTTGGTAAATATTTGATTTCTGTCAAAAATTCATTCATTTTCATCAGTTACGGGTCACGTCTGATACATTTTTTAGTTAACTGTATGTATCTCTGTTTTGACACCGGATCTAAATCCGTACAATACGCGCTCTCTTCAATGGTTCCCTCCATAGCTGCATTGTACATAGTTACTTCCTGACCACCACCTGAAATAGCGACGTCATCATAGTCATGTGACTGAAACCTACCTGTTGCCGGTGCGGGACCATTTCAGTGTTTGTCATCTCCATAATTCAGACAGTCTGTCAGATCTCTTGTCACCATAACATGGACAGTTAATTCATCACCACAGACTCTGGCTGATCATCTCCCCAGGTTTTGTTTGGTTGTGTTACAGTTTATTTTCTGTCTCTGTCTGCTGTGACAAAGAGACTGTCAAATGTTTGTAAAAAAAAACCCCACCTTAAATAGGAAATTCATTAAATGCAGAACTAAAGAAAGTGAAATTAATAATTAATAGATATTATAAGGATGTTTAAGTAATATTATAATACACTACTAGAAAAAAACAAAAAGATAATAAAGGCATATGGAATGTATTAAATGACCTAATTAAGAAAAAAAGCAAAAACGCAATCAAACCATATTGATCACATTGTTGAAAATGACAAGATAATAAATATTTTTTCCCTTCAACACTGAGCATCTAAGTCAGACATGTCCAAACCATTCCCAAAGGGCCGGTGTGGCTGCAGGTCTTTGTTCCAACCAAGCAGCAGCACACCACACTGGACTCAATTAATCAACTGATCTCAGTCTTCGGAGAGTTGATTGGTCAAACTGTTTACTCTTGGTTGGTTGGAACAAAAACCTGCAGCCACACCGGCCCTTTGTGGAATAGTTTGGACATGCCTGATCTAAGTCCTCTCTCCACCTCACACATCGTGACACAAATAGTGTGTGAATCAATACATTTCAAGATTTCATTCATTCATTCATTAACAACCGCTTCATCCGGAGCCGGGTCGCGGGGTTAGCAGCCTAAGCAGGGAGGCCCAGACTTCCCTCTCCCCAGACACCTCCTCCAGCTCTTCAGGGGGGACCCCGAGGCGTTCCCAGGCCAGCCGAGAGACATAGTCTCTCCAGCGTGTCCTGGGTCTTCCCCGCGGCCGCCTTCCGATGGGACATGCCCGGAACACCTCCCTAGGGAGGCGTCCAGGAGGCATCCGAAACAGATGCCCGAGCCACCTCAGCTGACCCCTCTCGATGTGGAGGAGGAGCGGCTTTACTCCGAGCTCCTCCCTGGTGACTGAGCTCCTCACCCTATCCCTAAGGGTGCGCCCAGCCACTCTACGGAGGAAACTCATTTCGGCCGCTTGTATCCGGGATCTTGTCCTTTCGGTCATGACCCAAAGCTAGGAACGTAGATCGACCGGTAAATCGAGAGCTTCGCCTCTCGGCTCAGCTCCTTCTTCACCACGACGGACCGATACAACGTCCGCATCACTGCAGACGCCGTACCAATCCGCCTGTCGATCTCCCGTTCCATCCTTCCCTCACTCGTGAACAAGACCCCAAGATACTTAAACTCCTCCACTTGGGGCAAGATTTCAATTATTTACATTTTGCTGATCAGGATTTAAGGCTTAAAAAACTCACTTTCCAGCAATATTCCAATTTTCAGAGTTTTTTGGTTTCAGGTTTTAATAAGCTAAATCATAAACAGCTAAATTACAACAAAGAAATGTTATAGATATCCCACTTTACATGTCATGAGTCTATACAATATAATAGTTTCAGCTTTTATGTTGAATTACCTGAATAAAACAACTTTTACTCCATATTCACATGTTCTGAGTAGTACCTGTAAAATCAGTCAGAATCACCTAAAGAGGAACTTTTCAGTGAGATATAAGAACAATAGATCTGGAAAATCTGATTCAACAAATCTGACCAAGATATATTTGGCTGGAATTAAGTAAAAAAAATCTGTCAGTAGAACAATTGTAAAACAATTCTTGGTCAGATTAGTGTCTTGTTTAGTTTTTTTTTTTTTTTTTTTTTTGCAGTGCAGCTTCAACACCAGTGTTTGAGTCAAAGCTCAGCATCAGTTCAAGTCATTGATCTGTGAGTTCATCTCTAATCAATAAATGAAACAACATGAACCAACCTGTCAGAGGCTGCGGTAATATCGGCTTCTCATCAGACACAGGACCCTGAAGGCAGCACAGACTGATGAACAGGACCCTGAAGGCAGCACAGACTGATGAACAGGACCCTGAAGGCAGCACAGACTGATGAACAGGACCCTGAAGGCAGCACAGACTGATGAACAGGACCCTGAATGCAGCACACACTGATGAACAGGACCCTGAATGCAGCATACACTGATGAACAGGACCCTGAATGCAGCATACACTGATGAACAGGACCCTGAATGCAGCACACACTGATGAACAGGACACTGAATGCAGCACACACTGATGAACAGGACCCTGAATGCAGCACACACTGATGAACAGGACCCTGAATGCAGCACACACTGATGAACAGGACACTGAATGCAGCACAGATTGATGAACAGGATCCTGAATGCAGCACAGACTGATGAACAGGAACCTGAAGGCAACACACACTCATGAGCAGGACCCTAATGAGTTATGGTTTGAGTTTACGCAGTTGTTGTTTTTCTTGGTGGTGTGGCGTCGTCTGCAGGGCGATGCCGTCTCCCATGACTGTCCCCCGTCCACCTGAACCACTGAACACCCAGTCAGAACTTAAATACCCTCTGTTTGATGATGCCATTGGCTGAAGAGAACAAGGCCGATGACAACTTGTCATTTGGGTTTTGACAACGAAAACCTCTGAGAGAAACAACTTTTTTAAAATTAAAAATAACACCCAGTTTCATCGTGTTTGGTCTTTTCTGAACATTATGAGAATGACATTTAAAACCAGGTGGGAAAATATCATCATTTAAAAATTCTAAATGTATTAGTGTTTCTCATTCTACAGCTTTTTACCCGTTAAATAAATGGCAAAAGTGGGTGTTTAGTCCAAACTACAGGGTGTTACCTTTACAAGGCAAATGTATTTGTATAGCACATTTTATGTACAGGAAAATTCAAGGTGCTTTACATAAAATAAGTCAAAGCTCCAGTGAACAATGATTTAAATGAACTGACAGTTGTTCTCAGACCTCAGGTGTTCACACCTTGTTCCACAGGTGAGGAGCAGAACAACTGAATGATGCTTCACTTTGTTTGGTTCTGATTTTGAGAACACACAGTAAACCTGTTCCTGATAACCTATGACCTCAGGGCTCTGGATGCTTCATATATGACCCACCACCAGTAAACCAGGCATAAGTGTGTGTAAATCCAAACAGAGTTATGTGTGTAGCTTGGTAGAGTGGAAACTAAGGTTTAAGATGGTGAAAAAAATTTGTTTCTATCACAAGTAGAACCAAAGTTATGGTCATTTTAATATCCACATTTGGACATATTTTGCAATTTGCATATTTTTAGATATTGTCCGTCAAAATTTTGGACTGTTTTGGGGTAGGAAGTCCTTAGCAACGCATAATAATTTGTATCCGATTGACACAAATTGTTGACAGATGTTAAAGGACACTCTGATGGACATGTCACAGAAGTTTTATATATTATAATAATAGGACAGAAGTGTGACGTATTATAATCATTTGGCTTACACCATTGGACAGAACATTCAATATAAGCTTTTACCTCGTACCAAACACTTGGGTGTTTACCCACGGAACGGAAATCGGTTTGTTTGGCGAAAAGAGGTGGAAGTCGTCTTTGTCTTTGCTCAGCAATACCTGAACTTTTGTCACCGCTTAAATAATTGACTCAATAAACACCTTTATTGATTGGATTTCAATGTAATGACCACAGGAACTGAACATAGAGGTGTTAAGGTACCGTTTTTTGATAAGGTGTAAACACTAATAAGAAATCGCCTTCCAGCCTAAATTTGGCTGTAGCTCTGAACGGCTCAGCGCCACTTATGCCTGGTTTCGTGGTGGCGGGTCACATATGGAACCAGCAGGTCTATGATGGATTTGGGTCCAAGGTCATTTAGTTCTTTATAGACCAGAAGGAAGATTTTAATTCTATCCTTTGACCCACAGGAAGACAATGTAAGGATTTGAGGACCGGTGTGATGTGGACCAGTTTCCTGGTCCTGGTCATGACTCTGGCAGCAGCATTTTGGATCAGCTGTAGCTGCCTGATTGATTTATTGTTTAGACCAGTGAAGACACCGTTACAATAATCTAACTTACTGAAAATGAATGGATGCGTTTTTCTGTGTCTGGTTTGGACAGAAAACCCTTGATTCTAGCGACGTTCTTTAGGTGGTAATAGACAGACTGAGTCAGAGTTTTTAAATAGTTGTTAAATTTCAGGTCTGAGTCAATGAATTCAAGGTGAGCACTAACCTTTGAGCTTTCTTTTTTGGGACTGAAAACAATCACTTCTGTTTTGTCCGCATTAAGCTGGAGAAGGTTCTGGAACATCCACTCAGTGATTTGATGGATACATTTACTCAGTGTCAGTAAGGGACTGTAGTCGAGTGAGACTGAAATATAAAGTTGTGTGTCATCTGCGTATGTGTGGTAAGAAATGTTGAAATGCTCTATGATCTGAGCCAGGGGCAGCATATAGATGTTGAACAGAAGTGGTCCTAAAATGGACCCTTGGGGAACCCCACACAACATCTTTGTACTCACTGACTTGTAGTTACCAACTGAGACAAAGTAGTTCCTATTTTGTAAATAAGATTTGAAGCAGTTTAACACAATGCCGGGCAGCACGGTGGTGCAGTGGTTAGCACGGTGGTGCAGTGGTTAGCACGGTGGTGCAGTGGTTAGCACGGTGGTGCAGTGGTTAGCACGGTGGTGCAGTGGTTAGCACGGTGGTGCAGTGGTTAGCACGGTGGTGCAGTGGTTAGCACGGTGGTGCAGTGGTTAGCACGGTGGTGCAGTGGTTAGCGCTCGTGCCTCACAGCAAGAAGGACCCTGGTTCGAATCCCGTACCAGACCTTTCTGTGTGGAGTTTGTATGTCTTCCCCGTGTCCGCGTGGGTTTTCGCCGGGCACTCCGGTTTCCTCCCACCATCCAAACACATGCACTGATAGGTTAATTGGTTAATCTAAAATTGTCCATAGGTGTGAATGTGAGAGTGATTGTTTGTCTATATATGTTCAGCCCTGCGATGAACTGGCGTCTCATACAGGGTGTACCCCGCCTTCACCCATTGTAGCTGGATTAGGCCCCAGTGACCCCCGCGACCCTAGTGAGGATAAAGCGGGTTCAGATAATGAATGAATGAATAACACAATGCCAGTAAGCCCCACCCACTTTTCCAGTCTGTTTAGCAGTATGTTGTGGTCAACTATATCAAATGTAGCACTGAGGTCCAATAGTACCAAGACTTAAGTTCTGGATGCATCATTATTCAGGTGAATGTCATTTAACACTTTGATCAGTGCAGTCTCAGTGCTGTGGGGTACTTGAAATCCAGACTGAAAGTCACTATAAAGACTGTTTTGCTCCAAATATGCACGAATTTGCTGGAAGAAAACTCTTTCAATGATTTTTCCCTAACATTAGGTGTTTGCTATGGGCCTGTAGTTACTATTACTGAAGCATCCAGATTAGGCTTTTTACAGTTTACTATCTGCACTACATCAAGATAGCTCAAAAACTTAAACGATTTTGATGTGATCCTGGATTCTGGATCACTTTGAAATTTATTCTCCATTTACCAAAATGTAAAATTTCAAAGTGATCCAGAATCCAGGATCTCTTCTGAATCACTACCAAAATGTAATCATTTGTCCCTTCTCCGTCCATCTGACCATAGGTTTTTGAGTTATCTTGACCCTCCCCCAGATAACCACAAAAATCTAATCATTTCCAGATCTTTCCATTACCAACCTACCCTGTAAATTTCATCAAGATCCATAAGTTTTTGAGTTACCTTGTTAACTAACAGACAGACAGACATAACCTCCTTGGCGGGCCTCCCTTTGTTCAGTAGATGGAGGTCTGCCTTGGCGGAGGTCTGCACTCTCACAGTGCTTTTCTAGTTGTATTGTGTGTTTTACTCAATATTTATTGTGTTTTATATTTAAGTTTATTTATTTCTTTTGTTGCACTGGCAAGAAAGCATCCTATTTAATTTTGTTGTAACGTGTACAATGATAATAAAGTTCATTCACTTATTCATTCAAGTCTTATGTTTGTTTGCAACATTATAACATTTATTACAGTGTTCATATTGTTTTCATTTTTGGTGTGAATGTGTTTGTTAAAATTGAAGATGAGGCAAAATAAGCAGCAAGCTTCAGTCTGACTCTACAAATGTGTTATTTACTTAAGGTGTGGAGGAAGAACACTTCTAAGTGTGTGAAGGAAAGGTATCACAGGTCCTTCCTTCCTGCAGCAGGATCCACAACACAAACAGAAACACAAACTACAACAAATAACCTGCAACATAAACAGTGCAATTAATCCCATGTGCAATAGTGTCAATATTATGCATAGAAATTGCTAGAGTTTGTATCTAATTTATTTTAATGTGCTTCTTCTATTCTGTGCTGCTGTAAACCTGGAATGTCCCCTAGTGGGAATAATAAAGGAATGTCTTATCTTATCTAATCTCTTCTTTTTTATTTTCTTATCTTATCTCATCTCATGAGTAAGTGTCGCTATTTAGTGTCAGCAAAAACCGAGTGTCTGAGATTGACAATGCATGACTACTTTTTTTTGTTTTGTTTTTTACCCCTCAAAGGGACTTTTTTTTCTCCTGAGGAACATTGGTAAAGCGGTGGGTTGGCTTTGTTAAGGCGTCCACCTTAGTGAGAAAGTGCTGATGGAAAAAACACTGAAAGTCTCTTCTCAATTAGTTTTTTGTTTTTAAAAAGAAAATCCAATTGTCAACAAAGATATACCTGAATGAACTGTGTTTGTTCTTCAGACTAAAATAGTAACAGTAAAATAAAATTCAGAAATACAGAACAGAAAAACTCAACCCTCTAAAGAGTTACTTACATCATCTTAAAATTGAAAGTCACTATTTGACACAAATGGGGAAAAAACACCAAAAGCACCTTTTTTTTCATTTTCTGAGACTGGATGTTGAAAATATCAAGTAAAGACGAGACAACAAAACAAAAACAAACTAAAAAAAAAAAAGGAAAGAACACTAATGCCTCGCAAACATTTTTACAAATTATAAAATAATAATAATAATAATAATAATAATAATACCTCAAGCTTATAGTGCTTTTTTGGACACTCAAAGATGCTTAAAATATTACTATTACACTGAAAATACAACAAAAAACATCTTGATTTTTTATTTTAATTATTCTGTTTTAAAACAAATATCTATTAAATCTAATAAAAAATAAAGTTTCTATCTGATAGAAAAAGAGAAAAAAAACAAAAACACTTTGTTGTTGTTGATTTTTTACTTTTTCTTCATTCTTATGTTGTGACACAAAAAAAAAAAACTCCAAACAAACTTCAAATGTTTCTATTTTAAGACTAAAATTATTTTTTCCTAGCAGACAGAATGAGCTGACTGGACTGTGTTTTTTCTTCAGACTGAAATATAACAGTTAAAACAAATAAAAAAACAACATGAAACAAAAAAAAAGGCAGCAGACAAAACAAACCTCAGTAAAACACACACATGAGGGTTTTACATTTTAGCGAAAAGTAAACTCTTACACATGCTTCTGATTTTGGAGATTTTCAACCCGTATATTAAAGGATTAAACAGTGGCTGAATGACAAAAAAATACAGCGACAGTAATATTCTGAGTAAGTTAGGGAGATAGTTCATATTAAACCTGCTCTGTACTAACTCAAACCCACCTCCAATGCTATAGTTTAAAACTGAAGCCAGGTGAGGTGTGCAGGTACTGACAGCTTTATGTCTGGTCTGTTTAGATCCAGAAAAACACACTTTAAAGATCCTCAAGTATGTGTAGATAATTATACAACATGGAAATGCTATGGTGATGAAGCTGATGAAGAGTCCATAAATGTTAAAAGCAGAAGTGTTGGAACAGGCCAATTTCACAACAGAATAATTATCACAGTAAACTTTGTTAATGATGTTTCCACACAGCTGTAAAGATGAGCTCACACTAACTGTGATGATAACAAAAATAAAACCGTAAAACCACGGCACGGCGATTAGTGTGGCGATCCTGGCGTTGCTCATACGTGTGTGATACTGTAGAGGATGACAGATGGCCACGTAACGATCGTACGACATGACGGCCAGGGTTAAATACTCGATAGTTGAGTAAGAGTGGACGCAGTAAATCTGCAGGAAACAAAATGATGTGGTGATAGTATGAACGTCTGTGAGGAGCTGCATCATGATCATTGGAAACAACATGGTGCATCCAAACAGTTCACTAATGAACAGGCTGCACATGAACACAGACATGGGCTCATGTAAGCTTCTGTTCACACAGATAACTACGATCAGCAGAACATTAGTAGCCACAGTCACACAGTAAAAGAGCAGCAAGATGAAGAAAAACAGGTATCTCAACAGCCCCACGTCAAAGTACGCAGCCAACGTGAAATACGTGTAATGTGTGGAGTTTGTCATCGTCATGGTAAAACCTCGGATCACAGATTAGAGATGAAAAACTTTTGTCACATCATGTTCAAACAGATCTGCAGCATCATCCGAAACCTGGACAGAGTCAGGACTGGACTAAGACCACCCCCCACCACCTGAACTCTACCTCTGCTTCATGCTTATTTGAACCTTTGGACTCAGGACATGACCTAACAACCATCAGCCAATCAGGATGGAAGAAGACCACGTGTCCTAGAGACCAGGACCCTGGTGTCCCCAAAGACAAGGCAGTATTTTTCACTCTGTTCAGTTTGGTGGAAATTAATCAAATGTTATTTATAAAGCACTGAATGTTAACAAAAGTTATTTATGGTACTTTAAATAAAGAGGTGGTTGAATCTAAAGCTGGTGCAAAAATACATTTCAGATCGATTTCATTTTATTTTCACAGAATCGATTGATAGTTTTTTCAGACAAGGTCCACAAGTACCCGATCCAGGTCTTGCCAATACAGTTGGGGACATGTGGTGTCTCGATCTCACTAGCGGTGGCTGTGATGAGGTTCGGGCTGTAGAAGGTACCAGGCCTTTATATTGATGAGTTGTACAGTAACAGTTGTAACTATTTGTACAAATCTTTGAGTTCATACAAAATCAGTTGTTGGTAGTCATTTATGGAGAGAGAATGTCTACAGTGGCAAGATTTCATACAAACTAATTGTTCATAAGAATCTGAGTGACCAAGGCATTTGTACTTTTTCCTTGAAAACGACAACATCTGGTCTCAAAAAAAATAAAAAGGGGAAAATGTTTTTGGTGTGATTTTCTGTCCCTATCATGTAGGAAGTATATTTTTATTAGAGGAAAATTTTTTTTTTTTTTATTTGTGTTTTCTGTTGTGACACTGAAAAAGAAAAAAATCTCGAAATTCAACTTTAATTCAATTACAAAAATAAGAAAATTAATTAACCAGTAGTTTTACTAATGTTTGTGAAAATAAATCGAATTACCAACAAAAACACTGACCAGATGGTATGAAAACAAAATATCAACTTTGATGAAGTCATGATGTAATTGTTGTCTGGTCTCCACAGAGCACCGACACGCAATGGTCTGTTTACTGCTGTAACCATGGTGACGATAGAGTATCCTCTGCCTGTTGGGTTGGTCGGCATAGTGGCGTCGGTCCTCCCAAGTGTCCGAGTGTCTGCAGAGCCACAGAGACTCATTAAAGACAAACTGGAAACATGATGAAACCTGGTGTCAACGGCAAACAAGACGATCCACAACACCTAATTGACGAACCCCGGGGAACGACAGAAGTGTTTACACTGACACAAAAAAAAGGAAAAAAAAGAGGTTCAAACTTTAATGTGTGACATAACACTGTGACCTCCTCATTCTATATTCTAGTTTATAGTAACACTGTGACCTCCTCATTCTCTATTATAGTTTATAGTAACACTGTGGCCCCCTCATTCTATATTCTAGTTTATAGTAACACTGTGACCTCCTCATTCTCTATTATAGTTTATAGTAACACTGTGGCCCCCTCATTCTCTATTATAGTTTATAGTAACACTGTGGCCTCCTCATTCTATATTCTAGTTTACAGTAACACTGTGGCCTCCTCATTCTATATTCTAGTTTATAGTAACACTGTGGCCTCCTCATTCTATATTATAGTTTATAGTAACACTGTGACCTCCTCATTCTATATTCTAGTTTATAGTAACACTGTGACCTCCTCATTCTCTATTCTAGTTTATAGTAACACTGTGGCCTCCTCATTCTATATTATAGTTTATAGTAACACTGTGACCTCCTCATTCTATATTATAGTTTATAGTAACACTGTGACCTCCTCATTCTATATTATAGTTTATAGTAACACTGTGACCTCCTCATTCTATATTATAGTTTATAGTAACACTGTGGCCTCCTCATTCTCTATTCTAGTTTATAGTAACGCTGTGGCCTCCTCATTCTATATTATAGTTTATAGTAACACTGTCTTCTAGTGTGATTGTTGACTTTAGTATTTAAAGAAAAATCACTGTGGCAGACATATTGGTCGCTCCCATGGTTCCTACTGCCCTGTCAAAATGCAAACCCAAAGGTTCCCCAGGAACTATATAGTTCTAAGAACTATATAGTTCTTAGAACTATATAGTTCTAGACTAAACATAAACTAAACATACTAAACATAAACATGTGAAGGTAATTCCTTCATGTTTCTCACATGTCAAGCAGCAACAAAAGGCAACGTAACGCAGGAGGGTCAGATATGCGTCCTAACATTAGAGAGGCCTCTGAGGTTTTATGTGTTTTTTTTAACGCAGGAGGGAACTATATAGTTCTAAGAACTATATAGTTCCTAGAACTGTGGGAAAGTGCCTAAATTGGCACATTTTGAGTAGAAGATGTCCATTCAGAGCTAAAACATTTGTAATGGACGGGGTTTGTTTGTTTGTTGTTGTTTGTTGTGCCTGGAACCACTCGTTTGATAATAAAAACACAAAAAGGCTGAGTTGAGTCGGTACCAGTGAAAACGTGCCTCCACTGTCAACTCAAACACTAGTTAGCATCTCTTCACAGTTAAAAGGCAGGTGGTCCCGGGGAAATTAGGGGTTAAAGGTCAGTGTTTGGTGCCCTTTCTTGCTCAGGTGTACATGAGTCTTCGGCCTGATGATGATGACTGGTAGATTTGGTCTGCAGATCCCAGGATGACTTGGTGAGGTGTTGGTCTTGATCTGTTCAGCCAATGGCAGCTCAGACAGAGACGATTAAAGTCAGCGTCATCTGATGGTTGTCCTCCTGATGCTCTTCAGCTCTGAGTCCTGAAGGCTGGCTTTGTGCAGACACAGGGTGAGGAGCTGTCACTGGTTTACTTTGTTTGGACACTTGTGCAAATGGTTAATACTCTGATTTTCCTTCATCTCACCATTTTGTTTTCGAACATGTTGGGTTTGTGTGTGGATTGATGCTAATTATAGACCAATGTTTCCTTTGGTTTTTTTTGTTCTTGTATCGGTCACATCAGCCGATATGCTCTTTTATTCCTGCCATGATTTACAGACAGGTGAAGATAAAGGCAGAAAAAAATAAGAGAAAAGGAGGGGAGAAAACCAAAAAAATGAAGGGAATGAACAGAAGAGGAAAAAGGAAGAAGAGAAAAAAGGGAAAAAGAAAATGGAACAGGAAAAAAGAAAGAAGCAATAAAGAAGAAAAAAGGAGAAATGAAAGGGGGGGTAAAAAAGAAAAAAAAAAGGACAGGAAAAAAAACACAGAAGGTGTACATTTGTTCATATATATATATTTTTACTGTGACTATTTTTGTTTTCTAATTGTAATTAACATTGATTTTCTGACGTGTTTTCATTTGACAGAGAAAAAAGAATTAGTATCAGCTCCAAATATCGACGGCCAGTATTGTCATGGGATCAAACTGCTCTGTCAGTTATCTGATCATAACTGTTGGGTTTCAGGTCAGTGGGTTGGAAATAGAATCACACATATGTCTGAAAGTTCTTTAAAATATTTAGATAATGTATGTTTTGGTGGTCTCTCCTCATTCATATTTGGATTCATCAAGTCATTTAAATGGCCTATAAGTATTATAAATAACCAAAGATTATTATGTTGTATTGCTATATATTTATTTGAAATATCCAGCATTTCATTAAATTTAGAGAAACATTTGTGGGGTGGAGTTGGATAGGGTCAAGCAGCTATTAAAAAAATAAGAAGAAATGCAGGCACTTTGTGTTTTTCTGTTGTTTCATAAATTTAACCCTTAAAAACCCAAACCTAAATGTTGTTGAAAAAGTCACATTTTCTTCCCTTTTCTCAGTTTTCAGTGAAATAACCTTTGAATTCACTGAGAATGAATGAAAATGAAAGAAAAAATTAAAAACATTCAGAGGATAATATAATAAATTATGATAAATCTCTTAATCTTCTGTGGCATTTTTGATTATTATTAAGATAGATTATTATTAATCTATCTATTATTACTCCCACCAAAACTCTTAAGTCATGTTACCAGTTACTGTTAGACACAAAAAAATCTATCCGGAAGCTCAGAGGGGAGAGAGTTTTTCTGTTGCTGCACTGAAACTGTCTTTGAATGTCAGACCTGTTTTGTGTTTTATGCCTTTTTGTTGTCTTGTAGTTTGTGTCAGCTGTGTCTGTTTTAAAGTTCTTTTATAAATAAAGATGGTATGATATGGTAAAGGTGGTTTTTTTTTATTCCACAGTAAAAACCCATGCAGTTGGATAAATGACAGTGTTTGGAAATGCTGGTTTATACATTCAGTTAAAAATTCATTGAAAAAGTGACTTTTTCTTGAGTTTTCTCCGTGTATACATGTGTACATGTTATATATATATATATATATATATATATATATATATATATATATATATATATATATATATATATATATATATATATATTTATCTATTAAAGAAAAAATAATTAATACATTTTTAATTAATGAGGGGTGCCACAATTAACACATTAATGTGGATTAATCCATCATCTGATTAACACTTTTAACACAAATGGAACAGTTGTTTACAGTTCTTCAGTAGAAACTGTTGAATGTGTTAAATTAGCATGTTAGTTGCGCATTCATATTTTGGCATGTTTTGAATATTTTAGTAAATTTCTGGGTTCAGCCCTGCAATGAACTGGTGACTCATACAGGGTGTACCCTGCCTCGCCCATTGTGGATAAGGCCCCCACTGACCCCCACTGACCCCTGTGAGGATAAAGTTTATTTTTGTGTAAACTTTCCTGTATTTGATCATGTTTTGCATTTCTTTTCTCTGCAGTTTTCTTCTTTCTTTGTGTGTTTTGTGGGAAATTTGAGTAAAAAAAAAAAGAATGAGAAAACAGTTGACTGACATGAAATGTTTTATGATTAATTGAAATTAATCTAAAGGAACCCCATGACTAATCTGATTGACATTTTTAATCATGTGACATCCCTAAAATAAACAAATAAACAAACAAACAAATAAATAAATAAAAAGCCAACATGGTGAAATCAGTAAATGTTCCAGATACTAAACAGTCTGTGATGTTTTGAGTTAATGCTTTGGACTTCATATCTAATGTTTATTGAATGCATCTCATTTTACTGGCATCATGACACATACACACTGATGTTAATGTGTTCACTAATAATCAGTTGTTTTTTTCCCACAGAAAAAAGCTTGTGTTGGATGTTCTGACCCACATTCCCACATGAATAACATAAATGAGGTTCAAATCACTAACATTTCAAATCAACACTTTTCTCCGATTGCGCAGCTGTGGCCTTTTCTCTTTCCCTGTTCTTCATCATTCAATTGGGGAAAATAAAAACAGGGGCAGTTTTTCTACAGATTTTTCTGCTGACATGCAAAGGTACAGTACAGCGGTGCGGTTGGGATCAGGGTTCAGTTCATTCTAAGCACAAAAACTGAACTGTCCCAGGCCCTGGATGGACCACTTTTGGAGGGGGTAACTGGAGGTTCGAGCTGGTGGGAGTGAGGCTGTCCGCACCCCCCTCCTACGACCTTAGATCAGACAAGATGACCTGCTAAATTTAAACATATCACTAAGTAGAGGAAAATAAATTAATTCCCTGTGTAGCAGTTACACGTTATCCACTTCCTGCTTTGAAAACAGAAATCAAATGGCCATTGCTTACACTGGGTCCATCATAACACCATGCACTCGTCTTCATCCTTCGACAGCTTAGGGACATAACACACGTCATCTAACCTGTGCTTTACATTGTCTGCCACTGAGATAAAGACACTTGTCCTCTGCTGATCTATCGCTGGACTGGCAGATGAATGTGTACATGTCGAGTTCCTCTTTCAGGCATTTTGTGTTCATGCCAGAAAGACTCATACAGGACCCAAAAACAGATACGTCCAAAAACAGAGGAGGGGTGAGCCCCCCTATCCTTCCCGGTAAATCACATTTCCTGAATGTTTTGTTGATTTAGTTTTTTTCCTTGTGTTTCTATTGACCTAACTTACATTTCTTCTTTATTTCTTGTGTTTTAACCCTGGATATAACAGTGGCTGAAGGTAAAACTGTCCAATCTGTGGAGTTTGGGAGTAAACTGATTGTTCATTTGTGTGTTCATGCAGATTCAAACCCTGGTCAGTGAAGGATGGAGATGATGAAGAACGTCTCCTCACACCACACCTTCATCCTAAACTGTTTCCATGAACTGGGGTCACTTAGGCCCGTCCTCTTCATCCCATATTTCTTCATGTTGGTCCTGTCACTAGTGGCCAACGCTCTGCTCATCTACGTTATCGTTTCGTGGAAGAACCTCCACGCACCCATGTATGTCCTGATCGCCGTCATGTCTGGAATCAACATCGTCATCCCGTTCTTCTACATCCCTCACATGTTGTTGAGTTTCCTGTTTGACTGGAGGGGAATCTCTGCCACCAGCTGCTTCGTGCAGATGTTCTTGCTTCACGGCATCGGAACATTCCAGGCCACTATTCTGGTCTGGATGTCTCTGGACCGATACTTCGCCATCTGTATGCCCCTCCACTACCATGAAATCATGACGTTGACACGATTCATGAAGTTTGTAATCCCACTTACTTTGAGAAACTGCTTCCTGATCATGATGTTTGTGGTTTTGGCGGGAAAACTGTGGTTCTGTGGTGGAAACATGATAAACCACTGTTACTGTGAACACATACCGGTGGTAACATTGGCCTGTGGATCCACTGTCATCAACAGCCTGGTTGGACTTTTGGCTCTGTTCCTCATCCCTGTTGTTGACTTCATCATCATCATCATGTCCTACGTGATCATCTTCAGCTCTGTGCTGAGGTCGGGTCAGTCATCGGCTAAAGCTCTTCACACCTGCATCACACATATTATAGTCATGATGGTCTCGCTGGTCATCACTTTAGTGGCTTTCCTGTCACATAGAGGAAAAAGTACGGTTCCTTCAGCCGTTCAGATTTTTTTAAGCACCATGATTTTCTTGGTGCCAAGCTGTTTCAACCCGATCATCTACGGCATCAGAACCACAGAGATCCGACAGAACATCCTGAAGACACTAAGCCGCTGTCGAATCGCTGTAACTGTGACTGTTTCTTAATAGCTGTCACACACTAGAGCTATCTGCTGATAAAAACGTCATGCCAGAATATTAGCTTAGAACAGAACTCACTGCGTGCGCTTAATTATTGGTGACTTTTCTGCCTCACAAAGCCTTGAGATGAAACTCCAACACATTTGACATTTTTTGTCATGACCTCCGCTCCAGTGACCTTTCCCCCAGTCATCTCCACACTCACCTGGTCCCGCACTGCGCAGCTGCAAGCCGTTCCTCATCTGTGGCTATAAAAGCAGTAAGGCTTGCAGTTGCCAGTGCGGGACCATTCAGTAATGTCACCTCCATAACCCGGACCTTCATCATCACCACGGACTCTGGCTGTTTGTTCCCAGGTTTTGGTTTGGTTTTGTCTCTGTCTTGTCTTTATGTTTCTTAGTTTTATTATTAAATTATTTTTCCCTTCAGTACTGTGCAATGGAGTCCTCCTTCACCTCACCCTGATCCTGACATCTTTGGCCTCATGAGGTGAAAAACTCACCGTGTGTGTTTATCTATTTGTGTGGTGAGGGCAGACATTCAGGTGACCAATCAAAAAGCATACTCCACTCACCTGATTCCAAGATGGCCGCCCCCACTCGTCACAAATGAACAACGAACTAGAAAAGCAGTCAGAGAGCGCTTCCTCCGCCAAGGCAGGTTAGCTCCCGCCCCATTTGACTTCTGTGAGCAGTGGTCTACCCTGACCAACTGAATGAAACAGACCCCACCCCCTCCATATCAGGGCTGTAGTCAAGACCACCTTTGACCACCTTCCACGGGAAATACAAAAGAAAATCCAGGAAGTAGAAAAGAAAGAGGAGCTTTGTGGTCAGTCAAGCAGAAGTTGGAAGTTTGTAGTGGTGTTTTAGTGCTTGGATATAATAAATAACATTTGTAAATAATAGTATTTTTGTTTCCAAAGGGTTTTGAGTGTTTTTGCGTCCTTGTTCGTTAGTCAAGTTTTTGGTCATATAACCACTCTATGATCTGTAACATGTAACTAATGATAAATACTGAGGACATCTACACAGCTCCATGGTTCTATGTGTAAGAGGAACACTCCTTGGAGATGTGAGGAGTGTAGTAATGAATTTTACCTGCTGATGGAGGGTAACTGTTTTAGACCATTTTACAGCACCTCAAAAATGTCTGGACATTTACACATATTTTAGGCTGTAACTTGGCACCTGAAAGTGTAAAATAAAAAAAAACGTTGAGAAAAGTAAAATATGTATATTTACATTTCTGCTATCTCAGAAATTTTGCATCTGTTTATTTGAATATGAATATAAAGAAAAACATGCTGAAAATTCAAATCCGTTTTTTTTTTTAATTTTTACTTTTTTTGTTATTTAACACTGTTTTTATAATCTATAACTTATAATAATGAGAAAATATGTACATATTTTTACATCTACATGTGTTCTGGAAAAAAAGGGGGGGAAAAAATCTGTCAGATCGCTAATTTTTTGGCACATTTATAGAGAAAAAAAGTTTTTCTCTATAAAAAGGGCCAGGCGGAATGGAACTATTACAGTACTAAAAGGATCATACAGTAAAATATTTTCATTCTTCATCCACACATCACTCAATGGTGCTGTTAGTATGGTAATGTTATCAGTTGCCAAGAATAATTAATATTTGGATCACTATTTCACTTTTAAAATGCTTATATGCTTATGTCCACATATGTGGACGCCAGATCCTAAGGGCTTAAGATGTTTAAATAAATGCTCTTACAGAAAATGCGTTCCTGATTTTTTTATTTTAAAAAAATCTCACACTGTTATATTAAGACAGCCAATGGTTCTACACGCTGCACAAACTGCCCTTTTTTCCCCACTGAGCATCTGCCCCCCAAAATGTCTGTGCACGCCACTGAGTGCAGGGGACACAATGTTAAATCCATCCACCCAGCAAACGCAGCATGTGTCGGTAACCTGGGGTGACCCATCAGATTCCAAAAGGAGCATGGAAAAGTGGTTTCAGCAGAATGACACCTTTAAGGTTTGTCCTTGAGACTTTAGTTTTTTTGAACATACCAGTTCCTCTGGGGTGATATGCATTTTCTTTCGGTTTGAAGAGCTCCTGTAGGCATGGAGGAAGCATCCCATTGTAGATTTTAAACATTATTGTGGCTATGTTTATGTTTACCAGATCTGCAAGTTTCAAGATTTGATTGGTGATACATAGTGGGGTCTGGAGTCACTACACCACCATAACAGCAGAGGGCGCTGTTGTAATGCCAATGACCTCGCTGTGGCTGGACTTCACTGCCAATCACAGCAGAGAGGTGGTGACAGGAGATTTTAAAAAAATGGAGAAGTGCAATGAAGTGCAAAGTAGATCCAAAAGTGTGGCAACTTTAATAGACAACTGAGGTGGAGCTATGGTGCTAACTCTTAAGAAGATGGTGGTCAATATGGAGTTACAGAATGTAATGTCCAAAATCTGAAAAATATTTAAAGATACACATGAGTAAAAAAACTATGGCTCTTCTACATCTGAGCAAAAGGAAACTTCAATTAAATATTCAGTGTGCAAATACATCTCATTTTTCTTAATCGTGAACAGGTTGAAAAGGTTGAAAAAACAAAAACAGGTGATTTTACCTTATGGTTTATTTAGTTTTGATTCATGCAGATTTTATTTTAAAATAGACTTTTGTGTTTCCATATCTGTTGTCACCCTGCTGTTCATCATGTCCTGTTATTTAACATGTGTAACAATATTTGACAGAAAAAGGCCTTTTGTGTATGTAGAAAAAGTCTTAGATCTTTGAGTTCAGAGAAAAAAAGAAAAGCGTTGGATTCATGTTTGTTCAAATTGATATGGAAAATCTGAAAGTACGTACAGATATAAATATATATACTGTGAAACATTGAATATATTATATATATTGAAATATTTAGATACACATATAAAACTACAGCTGTTCTACATCTGAGCAAAAAGAAACTTTCTACAAAAGATTCTGATATTTGAGATGTTCAGACCGTACATTAAAGGGTTAAACAGTGGTTGACATATTGGAAAATATAGTGATATGAATATTCTAAGCATGTTAGGAATATGGTTCATATTAAACCTGCTCTGTACGACCTCAAAGAAACAACCAACAGAAAAGTTTAGGACTGAAGCCAGGTGAGGTGTACAGGTACTGACAGCTTTATGTCTGGTCTGTTTAGATCCAGAAAAACACACTTTAAGGATCCTCATGTACAAGTACAGCATTAAAGAAGATGGAAATGAAACTGTGATAAAACTAAAACTAAGTCCATAAATATTAACTGCAGTAGTGTCAGAACAGGCCAACTTAACAACTGGGTAATTATCACAATAGACTTTGTTAATAATGTTTCCACACAGACGTAAAGATAAAGTTACAGAAATTGCAACAGAAACATATAAAAAACTATAAAACCACGGTACAATAATCATCACAGAAATCCTGTTTCTGGTCATATGTGTGTTATATTGTAGAGGATGACAGATGGCAAAGTATCTGTCATATGACATGACAGCTAAGGTTAATAATTCAACATATACATAAGCGTATATACAGTAAATCTGTAGGAAACAAAGTGAAATAGAAATAGTGTGAACATCTGTGAGTATATGAATGAGTAGAAATGGAAACATCGCTGTACTACCAAACAGTTCATTAACAAACAGACTGCACAGAAAAAGGTACATAGGTTCATGTAAGCTTCTGTTCACACAGATAACCACAATGAGCAGAACATTAGACACAAGCATTAGAACATACAACAACAAAACAATCAGAAAATATAGATATTTGAGATGGCCGGTGTCAAAGTAAGCAGATAGAATGAAATGTGTGAAATGTGTAGAGTTGACCATCGTCCTTTTAGTCTGTGAAACAGTCATAACTCAGTTCAATTAGACATAGAATACATCTATAATAATAGTACATTTTATTCATCACTGCCTCTCAAGATTCACAATACCCTTAGCAAACAGTATTAAAACAGAGTATATAAATAGGTAGAAAAAACAAGTGGATAAAAAGAAGTGGCTGTAGCAGGTGAAAAAATAAAATGAAATAAATGGAAAGACTAAAGGAAAGTTTAATTATGAAGAGTATGCTGATTGGAAGAGGTGAGCTTTGAGGCTGCTGAAGAAGGTAGAGAGAGAGTCACAATTACAAACACAAGTCACATTTTTTTCTACATGTGGTAGAAAAAGTCCAACTGTTGGTCTGACTGACATGGAACTAAACCATCACATCATCAAACACTAAACATCTGTAGAATCTTTGCAGAAAAAGCCCAAAGTGTCCATGAATAAACCTGTAAGAGATGAGTGTTGAGTCAGTGTCAGTGTTAGGTGTGACTGAGTGAACAGTGTGTCAGTGTTAAACCTGGACCTGCTGGAGTCAGACTGGGAGTCCCTACCAACTGAACTCAACCTCTGCTTCATGTGGATTTCAACCTTAGACTCAGGACACGCCTCCTGCACCACACTGACCCTACGACCTCATCCTCTGATAAGATTTCCCAGAGTCCTTCACAACAACACATGACACTATGGAAACAACAACTAACACAAGGTTTGGTCATAAGAGACAAGTGTTCGTTCAGGGGTCATATGAGGACCCAAATCTGAACTATGATCATATTCTAGATGAAACATGAACTAAATAGCGTTGTTTGTGCCGTCCTAAAAAATTAGTCACTTCACAGGATAAATACAAAACAGTATTTTCAGCGCAGGCAGAATAATTTAAAATGATCTGTGACTCATTTGTTTGTTTGCTGTGTGCTGTTACCCATCCATCAGGACACTCTTCGACTCAGGACACGCCTCCTGCACCAGACTGACCTCAGGACCCACTTTAATGGTGACCAGAGGAGTCTAGCTAAACTTATTTTATTGAAACACAACCAGATGATAGTTTTACCTAGCCTAGGATCTAGACTGTCCCCAGTGGCCGCAAATGGTATTTGCTATGAGGAGAGTCTAGAAAGTCTAGGCGAATTTGTGGGTGGGATAACCTCTGTCTGTCAAATTTTCTCTTTACACAACGCCACACTATTGGATGGGTAACCAGTCAGAGCCAACCAATCAGAGCGATGATTCCGGACTCCCGTACACTATTTGGCACCGGCCGCTTTGGATCTCCTCCGGGTCGCCTTTGCCGAGTTGTGCTGCTCGTATTCCCAGTTTTTCTGCCTCTTGCAACTGGTCATCTATTAGGGCTAAAAGGGGTGACACAACGATCACCAGCGGGTTGTGCAGACCCATGCATTGTCCCACTAGCGGAGCCAGCTGATATATCAAACTTTTGCCATACCCGGTGGGCAAAACTCCGACAACGTCCCTTTTTTCCAAAAACAGCTTAAGTGCCGTTTTCTGCTCCTCTCGCAGGGAAAACTGTCATTTTAAATCACCTAGCGTTGCTGCCAAAGCCAGCTCGAATGGTTGTTCCTGGTGATGAGCCATGTTGTCTAGCAGCTAGCAACTGGTGTTACGGCAATGTGTGCTAGCTGCTACGTCTCTGCCACTACAACATTACGTGTCGTATTTGTGTCGTCATGACGCAGGGCGGGCTCCAATCCCGCCCCTCGCGATTTGATTGGTCCGGTCCATTTTGGATTTTCAGATCCGAGGCTGTCTAGTCTGTCTCCCCGTAGCAAATACCATTTGCGGCCACTGGGGACAGACTAGATCCTAGGCTAAGTTTTACCTTCATTAAATGGCTCATTTTGGGCTGAATGGAAGCCCCTCCCCTACCCACTAATGCTTCTGAGACCAAATCTGCCACTTGGAACATCTCAGTACCGTCCCGGCGCCTTGATCTCGTCTAAGATCTTGTGCCATAGTTTGCAGCAGTGCCACACAAACACACCTTCAGCCAGGTACCGCTGGTAACTGTAAACACAAGCCTTCATTTCACAGGTGTTTACAATTGCAATGACAAGTGTTCATTCAGGGGTCATATGAGAACCGAAATCTGAACTATGATCATGTTTCATATGAATTGTTTAATAACGTTAGGATCAGATTCTACTTTAAAGTCAATCAGAGGAGTCTGGATGAACTCATTTTGTTAAAGCAGAAGTAGATGATATTTTTACCTTCAACTATTTCAGTCTTTTTTATGGTTAAATGGCTCATTTTGGGCTAAATGGAACCGCCCCCCGCCCCGCCCACTAATGGCTCTGTGGCCAAATCTGCCATTTGTAACTTCTTAGTATTGTCCGGGGACTTTGCAAGTGAAGTCAAAAGAAAGTTTAACCCATTTGTTGGTATTTGTTCGGTGAAATTCTTGCTCATCTTATACACTGTAAATAAAACACACTCATAGTATTTACTTGTTTAAGTTCAACATTTCTTTGACTCCCAGGAAAATATACCTTAGTCACAGATCATTTCATAGAAAATAAATGAAGGATGAATTTACATACAAATGTTATAATGTAAGCCAACAGTGACCGCCCCCCTGTCATCAGTTCAGTATCTAGTGTCTTGTCTTTGTAAGTCTCTCTGTGGTTTTGGGCTTTTACTTTGACATGTTGGTTTGTGTTCACCTTGTCCCTACTTTTCTTCTGGTAACTTTGTCTCCACCCTGTTCATTAATCCCAATGTGTCTCACCTGTGTCCAGCCCTATTTAACCCTCCTGTGTCTGTCTTGTCTTTGTGAGTTTATCTTCCCTGATGATACAAATGACTGTTAAGTCTTGTCTTAATTATTTGGTTTTGATGTGGATTAGCTTCTTGACGTCTGTTTCTGCTTTTGCACTTTCCCTGTTTTTTTACCTTTGGTCTTGGTTTGACTTGGTTCCTGTTTGATTCCTATCCGTGTCTCTTTGGACCTCAGATCCTTGGTATGAACTCCTGCTTCCCTATGGTAACATCTCTTGAATTCTCCCTTTGTCTGATTGCTGTCTGTGTTCTGTCCTGTTTTGCCTGACCCCCATGTCTGCTTACTGTGTCTCAGTTTTAGTTTGCTACAGAGAGATCCATATTCAGACGTACCATAGAGGAGCAGACGGCTTTATTAAAATTCATTAATAAATACTGTACATCTGTGTTCGAGTCGTACATTTGGGTGCAGTCTGTTTCTGGTCTTATCACACCCCCTCTTTGAAAGACCATCAGCTGACACTGACCTCTGACCTCAGAACACCTGAAAGAGATTTTTTTTTTTTTACTTTGTTCTTTTCCGTTTTTGTAAAATACAGAATTTCCCTGTGTGTGACTTGTATCACACAAATCTGCCTGAAGTGTCCAGACCTGGTCCAGACCTGGTCCAGACCTGGTCCAGACCTGGTCCAGACCTGGTCCAGACAGGAAGAAATATAACTGGTGAAGGACAAACGTCCCCTCATTCACCATAATGTGTCCATTTCTCCTTAAATAACACTTTTTCATCATCCACCACTGTGAAGCTGGTTCTGTTTTCAAAATCAATTCCAAGATGCATAAACAACCAGTTTGGTTTAAAGAACTTGTTTAAATAAGAACTGAGCTCAACCAGACTTCAGGTCTGAGTATGGCCGTCCATCAGCTCGAGGACTCAGGGTTCTGAGCACCTTATAGAGAGCCAGGCTCTGCCTGTTTACACAACAAATAGCCTTTTGGGAAATTTTGTGGTGAAATGCATTGTGGGAATGTGAATTGCAGGCAGCAGTAGTTTATCTTTTGGTCAAGCTGAACCTAAATGTGGCCATTTCCTCCATCTACCAACGACACTCCTTCTGTAAAAAAAGCCCTGGTGTACTGGAGTAGTTTATAGCTACTACTGTCATAGTTTGATGATGAACGTATTGTTTTGTTAGTTTTTGTGCCTCTTCCTGTTCTTTCTGTCATTGTTATTGTCTGGGCTTTTATTTTGTTCAGAATCCTTTTATTGTCATTGTCCCATTTGAGAACAACGAAATTTAAAATACACCAACTCTCGTTAAAACAGTGGAACATTCAGAAAAGAAAAGAAATTTGTGTGAGAAGCATAGTTAAGAAAAACAATACAGAAAAAATAAAAACTGTACAGTACAAGATAAAACATATGAATAGAATAAAACTCTGGATTAAATCTGTGTACACATATATACACACACACACACACACACACACACACATATATATATATATATATATATATATATATATATATATATATATATATATATATATATATATATATACACACGCACACACAAATGCAAGCATACACAGATAATATACAGAATACTTACCCTTTAATTTTAACATTCACCATATCCACTATTCTATATGTTCTTTTAATACATGCCTATTTTATTGTGTTGTTTTTAGTGGTACAGTTCATTGTTGCTGGCAGAGACCACTTCTGTAATGACATGATGTCCTTTTCTATTCTATTGTTTCATTACCACCAAATGTACTTGTTGTTTGTAACAAGAACTGATCATTACAAGTGAGGAAAAAAACAATTTCCATTTCAGAAATTTTCATTTCATCTTCATATGAAAAACCTGTAAGGGTGTACAAATATATACATATACTGTATGGATTAAATATTTACAGATACCCATGAGTAAAACTACAGCTGTTCTATATTTGAGCAAAAATAATCTTTCTACAACAGATTCTGATATTTGAGATGTTCAGACCGTACATTAAAGGGTTGAACAGTGGTTGACATATTGGAAAATATAGTGATAGAAATATTTGCAGCATGTTGGGAACATGGTTCATATTTAACCTGCTAGTTATTATTTCAAAACAACATCCAAAAGTAAAGTTTATCAGTGAAGCCAGGTGAGGTGTACAGGTAGTGACAGCTTTATGTCTGGTCTGTTTGGATCCAGAAAAACACACTTTTAGGATCCTCATGTAGGTGTAGATGATTAAAACTGTTGGAAATGAAACTGTGATAAAAGTAATAATCAGTCCATAAATATTAACTGCTATAATGTCAGAACAGACCAACTTAACAATTGAGTAATTAACACAGTAGACTTTGTTAATAATGTTTCCACACAGATATAAAGACAAAGTTAAAAGAATCATGACAGCACAAGCAAAAAAGCCATAAAACCACGGTACAATAACCATCACAGAAATCCTGTTTCTGGTCATATGTGTATTATATTGTAGAGGATGACAGATGGCAAAGTATCTGTCATATGACATGACAGCTAATATGAAATATTCAATGATTGCATAATTGTATATGAAGTAAATCTGTAGGAAACAAAGTGAAATAGAAATAGTGTGAACATCTGTGAGTATGTGAATGAGTAGAAATGGAAATAATGCTGTACTACCAAACAGTTCATTAACAAACAGACTGCACAGAAAAAGGTACATAGGTTCATGTAAGCTTCTGTTCACACAGATAACCACAATGAGCAGAACATTAGACACAAGCATTAGAACATACAACAACAAAACAATCAGAAAATATAGATATTTGAGATGGCCGGTGTCAAAGTAAGCAGATAGAATGAAATGTGTGAAATGTGTAGAGTTGACCATCGTCCTTTTAGTCTGTGAAACAGTCATAACTCAGTTCAATTAGACATAGAATACATGTGGTAGAAAAAGTCCAACTGTTGGTCTGACTGACATGGAACTAAACCATCACATCATCAAAGACTAAACATCTGTAGAATCTTTGCAGAAAAAGCCCAAAGTGTCCATGAATAAACCTGTAAGAGATGAGTGTTGAGTCAGTGTCAGTGTTAGGTGTGACTGAGTGAACAGTGTGTCAGTGTTAAACCTGGACCTGCTGGAGTCAGACTGGGAGTCCCTACCAACTGAACTCAACCTCTGCTTCATGTGGATTTCAACCTTAGACTCAGGACACGCCTCCTGCACCACACTGACCCTACGACCTCATCCTCTGATAAGATTTCCCAGAGTCCTTCACAACAACACATGACACTATGGAAACAACAACTAACACAAGGTTTGGTCATAAGAGACGAGTGTTCGTTCAGGGGTCATATGAGGACCCAAATCTGAACTATGATCATATTCTAGATGAAACATGAACTAAATAGCGTTGTTTGTGCCGTCCTAAAAAATGAGTCACTTCACAGGATAAATACAAAACAGTATTTTCAGCACTGGTGGAATAATTGAAAATTATCTGTCACTCATTTGTTTGTTTGCTGTGTGCTGTTACCCATCCATCAGGACGCTCTAACCCTAGTAACGTGATCAATGTCATGACGATGCAAAGGGTGAAAATATGTATATATTTATTAAGGGTGTCTATGTCCATTCATTGTCAGACACCAACACTACACAGTTTAATGCTACAAAAATATAACAATACAACTCAAAAATTGCCAATTTCACATTTTGTATATACTCGTACTCGTCATCTGAACCCGCTTTATCCTCACAAGGGTCACAGGGGTCACTGGGGGCCTAATCCAGCTACAATGGGTGAAGGTGCGGTACACCCTGTATGAGACGCCAGTTCATCTCAGGGCTGAACTTATATAGACAAACAATCGCTCTCACATTCACACCTATGGACAATTTAGATTAACCAATTAACCTATCAGTGCGTATTTTTGAATGGTGGGAGGAAACTGGAGTACTAGGATAAAACCCACACAGACACGAGGAGAACATGTAAACTCCACACAGAAAGGTCTGGTGTGGGAATAGAACCAGGGACCTTCTGTCTGTGAGAAATGAGTCCTAACCACTGCACCACCGTGCCGCCCCATTTTATATATATATATATATATATATATATATATATATATATATATATATATATATATATATATATATATATATATATATATATATATATATATATATATATATATATATATATATATTTTCCTCTCAGTCTGAAAGCCCCCCTATTATAAACTACTAAAGAACCCTCAAGCGGGTTTCCCATCTACCTTACAATTCATTCTACAGACAGTGTAGGGGCGACTGGGGACACTGGAAACATGGATCAGTTGTAACACTTGTAATTGCTCCAATCAGGAAGAACTTTGGACTAACCTAATTCACTCTGCACATGCTCAGTTTAGTCCTTTCTCCATTCTGCACATGCTCAGTTTAGTCCTTACTCCAGAAGGGCAGTTCTATTCACACATCCACATTTATGAGGGAAAACATCATTTTGTGCTCAGTAATATTTTTTCTATAATTATTTTTGAGATAGCCCTGCGATGAACTGGCGTCTCATACAGGGTGTACCCCGCCTTCGCCCATTGTAGCTAGATTAGGCCGCCAGCGACCCCCGCAACCCTAGTGAGGATAAAGCGGGTTCAGATAATGAATGAATGAATGAATATTTTTGTGATTCATAGTTTGCTTGTAGTTGGACTCATTAAAGGGGGGGCTCACTGACATTTTAAAGAATTATTTAACTATTTTTATTTCACTACTTATAAAATATAGAAAACTTTTCCATTACTCTGCTCTGCCCAGAATAAAAAAGTACCACATCTATCACCTGTGGTTCTGCATGGATAAAATATTAGTCTGATATCAGAATATTATACAATTTGAAAGTTCTGTCAATTATCAATACTAACAGATGATAATTGTTAGCAGGTTTAAATGTTTTTTTTATTGAACAGTGGAAAAGGGGTATTATATACTTCTAATATGAACATATTTATACTGTACACAGTGTTAAATGCATGTCTATTTTATTGTCTTGTTTTTAGTCATATAGTTCACTGCCATTGATAGAGACCACCTGTGTAATGGTACAATGACCTATTCTATTCTATTCTATTCTATTCTATTCTATTGTTTCATTACCATTTGTACATTGTATTTGTAACAATAAATAATCATGACAAGTGGCTAAAAACATTTCTCACTTCAGGCACTTTCATTCTATGTTCATAATCTGAACCATGTGATGCAGGTTTACTTAAGTGGTGGACTTTTACAGAACTGAAACGTGGAATCTGAAGGTACTTCAGTGAGGCTTCTCCATGCTGCATGCTCACATGCAGAAAGAGAGAGAGAGAGAGACAGAGAGAGAGAAATAAACATGCAGGGTGAACTTTCACCACCAACACAAAATCAATTACAGAACTGAAATACTGCCGTTGACAATGGCAGATTACAAAATGGAGGAAGAACCAAACGGTTCTCGGTTTTACCGAAAACAGTTGCATCCGTAACATACATATACGGTATAGGTTAAAGTGGACATATGCCCATTTCCCACCAGGGAACACAGTGTCTCAGTGACCTGTCTGTCACATGCTTTGGTCCAAATATCACATTGATGCAGATGATGCAGCATCTTCAACCTGGACAAACAGCTCTTTGGTAAACATTCACTTTTAGTGCCTCATGCATTCATGCAAATGAGCCACAGCTGACTCCGCCCCTCTCTTCTGCATTCTACCGAGAAGAAGAGGAGAAAGAAATGAAACCTGCAAAAGTTGAGGCAGAGTAAAAAAGACAAAGACACAGATGAAATCAAATAAGCTGGAGAGAATCAAAGTGAACCGAGTGCTGAGTTTTACAGCCTTGGTGCCTTCAGGTCCTGGTCTGTTAACAGCCCCGGTCTGCATTCAGGTCTGACTCGTCTGGACCTGGGCCAGCCAGACGAGCCATGACACCAGGGTCGCGGTGCCACCCACGGACCAGCCCGTCTGATGAACCCGGGTCAGATCATTCACGGACCCAGACGCACACACATTGACCAGGGCTCAGACCCCAACGCACCAGACACACACTGGGATACGATAGAGAAAAATGGAGGATCCGTGAGTCTGAGCAGAGGTGTCTGTGCCCAGTAGGTGGAGTTAACTGGGCTGGTGGGGTGGGATGGGGTCAGGTTTTCAAATGAATCTGTACCTGTTGCATGTGAAGCTCAGCAAATCCAAAACTGAACATTTTCATCCCCCTCCAACAAGAAATGGGTCAGGAGAAAAAGAGTGGATGTGTTTTTTCATAATTTAAGGGTCTCCTCACACATAGAACACATATTTGTGTGGTAAAAACAATAAAAAAGTGCATTTTTCATGATATCTCCCCTTTAAAATATTTATAGACACACATGAGTAAAACTACAGCTGTTCTACATCTGAGTAAAAATAAACTTTCTACAACAGATTCTGATATTTGAGATGTTCAGACCATACATTAAAGGGTTAAACAGTGGTTGACATATTGAAAAATATAGTGATATGAATATTCTAGGCATGTTAGGAATATGGTTCATATTAACTCTGCTGGATATCATTTCAAAACAACACCCAGAAGTAAAGTTTATCAGTGAAGCCAGGTGAGGTGTACAGGTACTGACAGCTTTATGTCTGGTCTGTTTAGATCCAGAAAAACACACTTTAAGGATCCTCATGTAAAAGTACAGCATTAAAAATAATGGAAATGAAATGGTCAGAAAACTAAATCCATACCATTTATTTGCCGTAGTGTCAGAACAGGCCAAATTAACAACTGAGTAATTAGCACAATAGATTTTGTTAATAATGTTTCCACACAGACGTAAAGATAAAGTTACAGAAATTGCAATAGAAGCATATATAAAACTATAAAACCACGGTACAATAATCATCACAGAAATCCTGTTTCTGGTCATATGTGTGTTATATTGTAGAGGATGACAGATGGCAAAGTATCTGTCATATGACATGACAGCTAAGGTTAATAATTCAACAAGTACATAAGCAGGTATACAGTAAATCTGTAGGAAACAAAATGAAATAGAAATAGTGTGAACATCTGTGAGTATGTGAATGAGTAGAAATGGAAACATCACTGTACTACCAAACAGTTCATTAACAAACAGACTGCACAGAAAAAGGTACATAGGTTCATGTAAGCTTCTGTTCACACAGATAACCACAATGAGCAGAACATTAGACACAAGCATTAGAACATACAACAACAAAACAATCAGAAAATATAGATATTTGAGATGGCCGGTGTCAAAGTAAGCAGATAGAATGAAATGTGTGAAATGTGTAGAGTTGACCATCGTCCTTTTAGTCTGTGAAACAGTCATAACTCAGTTCAATTAGACATAGAATACATGTGGTAGAAAAAGTCCAACTGTTGGTCTGACTGACATGGAACTAAACCATCACATCATCAAACACTAAACATCTGTAGAATCTTTGCAGAAAAAGCCCAAAGTGTCCATGAATAAACCTGTAAGAGATGAGTGTTGAGTCAGTGTCAGTGTTAGGTGTGACTGAGTGAACAGTGTGTCAGTGTTAAACCTGGACCTGCTAGAGTCAGACTGGGAGTCCCTACCAACTGAACTCAACCTCTGCTTCATGTGGATTTCAACCTTAGACTCAGGACACGCCTCCTGCACCACACTGACCCTACGACCTCATCCTCTGATGGGATTTCCCAGAGTCCTACACAACAACACATGACACTATGGAAACAACAACTAACACAAGGTTTGGTCATAAGAGACAAGTGTTCGTTCAGGGGTCATATGAGGACCCAAATCTGAACTATGATCATATTCTAGATGAAACATGAACTAAATAGCGTTGTTTGTGCCGTCCTAAAAAATGAGTCACTTCACAGGATAAATACAAAACAGTATTTTCAGCACTGGTGGAATAATTGAAAATTATCTGTCACTCATTTGTTTGTTTGCTGTGTGCTGTTACCCATCCATCAGGACACTCTAACCCTAGTAACGTGATCAATGTCATGACGATGCAAAGGGTGAAAATATGTATATATTTATTAAGGGTGTCTATGTCCATTCATTGTCAGACACCAACACTGCACAGTTTAATGCTACAGAAATATAACAATACTGTCATGTTCCGTTCCTTGTGTTTTCTGTTTTCTGTTCTAGCTGTGTGTTCTTTCTGCTCTGCGTCTCTGTTCTGTGTCTCTGTATTTCACCTTTCACCCTGTTCTGTCTCCCTGGCCAATCACTGATGCAACTCACCTGGTGAGAGCAGCTGAACTCATCAGGTGAGAAGTATATAGTCTGCATTCAGACCTGACTCTGTGCCAGATTATCATGACCTGTTCCTCTGATTCTCCCGCAACCTGTGTTTCCCGTGTTCCGTGTACCAGTCCCGTTTCTGTCCGACCTCTGTTTTCTGCCTGTGATCCCTGCCTGTTTTTGTTGTTACCGAACCTGGACCGGAACCTGTTACGCCTCTCGCCGCCTGCCCTGACCCTGGAACGAACACCGACCCTGATACTAGCTGCCTGCCCCAACCCCGGAACGAACCCCGACTACGAGACCCGCCACCAGCCCCGACCTCGGACCGGAACCGACCCGAATCCAGTCTTGCACTCAGACCGGAGGAGATCACCCGTGCTCCGTCTGGATAAGTACCTTCCAGCCCTGAGAGACTTTAAAGGGGACTTTACCTCACTCATCTCTATTGTATTACTGAATTGTGTGAGAATAAACTACTGCTTGGACTTTTACGCACGCCTCCCATTTTGCACTTGGGTTCTCCGTGGTCCGTTACAAATACAACTTAAAAATTGCCAATTTCGCATTTTGCATATACTCGTACTTTTCATCTGAACCCACTTTATCCTCACTAGGGTCACAGGGGTCACTGGGGGCCTAATCCAGCTACAATGGGTGAAGGCGGGGTACACCCTGTATGAGTCTCCAGTTCATCTCAGGGCTGAACATATATCGACAAACAATCGCTCTCACATTCACACCTATGGACAATTTAGATTAACCAGTTAACCTATCAGTGAATATTTTTGAATGGTGGGAGGAAACTGGAGTACGAGGAGAAAACCCACACAGACACGAGGAGAACATGTAAACTCCACACAGAAAGGTCTGGTGTGGGAATAGAACCAGGGACCTTCTGTCTGTGAGACACGAGTCCTAACCACTGCGCCACCGTGCCGCCCCATTTTATATATATATATATATATATATATATATATCTGCACTTTGCTCTGCTGTTTCAATGACAGGTCCACTGGGCCTTATGTTGTGGGTCGTTGTCATGTTGGAACATCCCAGACCGTCTCATGTGCAGCTTCTGAGCTGATGAGTGCAGGTTTTCCTCCAGTTGAATAGAATAGAATGGCTTTATTGTCATTGCACAAGTAGGCCTACAACGAAATTGGAAGTGCAATCCACATTATGTCCTATTATTAAATATATATGTAGTAATCGGAGCACTAGGGCCAGTGACCCCCAAGCTGGGAGAATGGCTCCAGCAGATACCAGGAACAACATCAGAGATCTCTGTACAAAAGAGCGCATTGCTAGGAACAGCTAAGATCCTGCGCAGAACCCTCAGGCTCCCAGGCCTCTGGTAGAGGACCTGAGTCTGAAGGAGACACCGCCCACGTGGGGCGAGAGGAACATTTTTTTTAATATATATATTATAGCACACCTTGAGGTATCAAGTGCTTTTCCTCTCAGTCTGAAAGCCCCCCTATTATAAACTACTAAAGAACCCTCAAGCGGGTTTCCCATCTACCTTACAATTCATTCTACAGACAGTGTAGGGGCGACTGGGGACACTGGAAACATGGATCAGTTGTAACACTTGTAATTGCTCCAATCAGGAAGAACTTTGGACTAACCTAATTCACTCTGCACATGCTCAGTTTAGTCCTTACTCCATTCTGCACATGCTCAGTTTAGTCCTTACTCCAGAAGGGCAGTTCTATTCACACATCCACATTTATGAGAGAAAACATCATTTTGTGCTCAGTAATATTTTTTCTATAATTTTTGTGATTCATAGTTTGCTTGTAGTTGGACTCATTAAAGGGGGGGCTCACTGACATTTTAAAGAATTATTTAACTATTTTTATTTCACTACTTATAAAATATAGAAAACTTTTCCATTACTCTGCTCTGCCCAGAGTAAAAAAGTACCACATCTATCACCTGTGGTTCTGCATGGATAAAATATTAGTCTGATATCAGAATATTATACAATTTGAAAGTTCTGTCAATTATCAATACTAACAGATGATAATTGTTAGCAGGTTTAAATGTTTTTTTTATTGAACAGTGGAAAAGGGGTATTATATACTTCTAATATGAACATATTTATACTGTACACAGTGTTAAATGCATGTCTATTTTATTGTCTTGTTTTTAGTCATATAGTTCACTGCCATTGATAGAGACCACCTGTGTAATGGTACAATGACCTATTCTATTCTATTCTATTCTATTCTATTCTATTCTATTCTATTCTATTCTATTCTATTCTATTGTTTCATTACCATTTGTACATTGTATTTGTAACAATAAATAATCATGACAAGTGGCTAAAAACATTTCTCACTTCAGACACTTTCATTCTATGTTCATAATCTGAACCATGTGATGCAGGTTTACTTAAGTGGTGGACTTTTACAGAACTGAAACGTGGAATCTGAAGGTACTTCAGTGAGGCTTCTCCATGCTGCATGCTCACATGCAGAAAGAGAGAGAGAGAGAGACAGAGAGAGAGAAATAAACATGCAGGGTGAACTTTCACCACCAACACAAAATCAATTACAGAACTGAAATACTGCCGTTGACAATGGCAGATTACAAAATGGAGGAAGAACCAAACGGTTCTCGGTTTTACCGAAAACAGTTGCATCCGTAACATACATATACGGTATAGGTTAAAGTGGACATATGCCCATTTCCCACCAGGGAACACAGTGTCTCAGTGACCTGTCTGTCACATGCTTTGGTCCAAATATCACATTGATGCAGATGATGCAGCATCTTCAACCTGGACAAACAGCTCTTTGGTAAACATTCACTTTTAGTGCCTCATGCATTCATGCAAATGAGCCACAGCTGACTCCGCCCCTCTCTTCTGCATTCTACCGAGAAGAAGAGGAGAAAGAAATGAAACCTGCAAAAGTTGAGGCAGAGTAAAAAAGACAAAGACACAGATGAAATCAAATCAGCTGGAGAGAATCAAAGTGAACCGAGTGCTGAGTTTTACAGCCTTGGTGCCTTCAGGTCCTGGTCTGTTAACAGCCCCGGTCTGCATTCAGGTCTGACTCGTCTGGACCTGGGCCAGCCAGACGAGCCATGACACCAGGGTCGCGGTGCCACCCACGGACCAGCCCGTCTGATGAACCCGGGTCAGATCATTCACGGACCCAGACGCACACACATTGACCAGGGCTCAGACCCCAACGCACCAGACACACACTGGGATACGATAGAGAAAAATGGAGGATCCGTGAGTCTGAGCAGAGGTGTCTGTACCCAGTAGGTGGAGTTAACTGGGCTGGTGGGGTGGGATGGGGTCAGGTTTTCAAATGAATCTGTACCTGTTGCATGTGAAGCTCAGCAAATCCAAAACTGAACATTTTCATCCCCCTCCAACAAGAAATGGGTCAGGAGAAAAAGAGTGGATGTGTTTTTTCATAATTTAAGGGTCTCCTCACACATAGAACACATATTTGTGTGGTAAAAACAATAAAAAAGTGTATTTTTCATGATATCTCCCCTTTAAAATATTTATAGACACACATGAGTAAAACTACAGCTGTTCTACATCTGAGTAAAAATAATCTTTCTACAACAGATTCTGATATTTGAGATGTTCAGACCATACATTAAAGGGTTAAACAGTGGTTGACATATTGGAAAATATAGTGATATGAATATTCTAGGCATGTTAGAAACATGGTTCATATTAACTCTGCTGGACATTATTTCAAAACAACACCCAGAAGTAAAGTTTATCAGTGAAGCCAGGTGAGGTGTACAGGTACTGACAGCTTTATGTCTGGTCTGTTTAGATCCAGAAAAACACACTATAAGGATCCTCATGTAAAAGTACAGCATTAAAAATGATGGAAATGAAATGGTCAGAAAACTAAATCCATACCATTTATTTGCCGTAGTGTCAGAACAGGCCAAATTAACAACTGAGTAATTAGCACAATAGATTTTGTTAATAATGTTTCCACACAGACGTAAAGATGAAGTTACAGAAATTGCAACAGAAACATATATAAAACTATAAAACCACGGTACAATAATCATCACAGAAATCCTGTTTCTGGTCATATGTGTGTTATATTGTAGAGGATGACAGATGGCAAAGTATCTGTCATATGACATGACAGCTAAGGTTAATAATTCAACAAGTGCATAAGCAGCAATACAGTAAATCTGTAGGAAACAAAATGAAATAGAAATAGTGTGAACATCTGTGAGTATATGAATGAGTAGAAATGGAAACATCACTGTACTACCAAACAGTTCATTAACAAACAGACTGCACAGAAAAAGGTACATAGGTTCATGTAAGCTTCTGTTCACACAGATAACCACAATGAGCAGAACATTAGACACAAGCATTAGAACATACAACAACAAAACAATCAGAAAATATAGATATTTGAGATGGCCGGTGTCAAAGTAAGCAGATAGAATGAAATGTGTAGAGTTGACCATCGTCCTCTTAGTCTGTGAAACAGTCATAACTCAGTTCAATTAGACATAGAATACATGTGGTAGAAAAAGTCCAACTGTTGGTCTGACTGACATGGAACTAAACCATCACATCATCAAAGACTAAACATCTGTAGAATCTTTGCAGAAAAAGCCCAAAGTGTCCATGAATAAACCTGTAAGAGATGAGTGTTGAGTCAGTGTCAGTGTTAGGTGTGACTGAGTGAACAGTGTGTCAGTGTTAAACCTGGACCTGCTGGAGTCAGACTGGGAGTCCCTACCAACTGAACTCAACCTCTGCTTCATGTGGATTTCAACCTTAGACTCAGGACACGCCTCCTGCACCACACTGACCCTACGACCTCATCCTCTGATAAGATTTCCCAGAGTCCTTCACAACAACACATGACACTATGGAAACAACAACTAACACAAGGTTTGGTCATAAGAGACAAGTGTTCGTTCAGTGGTCATATGAGGACCCAAATCTGAACTATGATCATATTTCATATATTGTAACAGATTTACTTCATTACAGTTCCAGTACTTTACAGTGACACATGCTGGTGCCTCTCCTGTTATTGTACTGTGAGGTTATAGTCCCCCTTTACCTGTTTCTTTCCCTCAGTTCAGTATCATGGACGGTACAGTACATACCTCTGTGACAGTTTTACAACAGGAGCAGCACAGTGGTGCAGTGGTTAGCACTCGTGTGTCACAGCAAGAATGACCCTGGGTCGATTCCCACACCAGAACTTTCTGTGGTGTGGTGTGGTCATGTTCTCCTCGTGTCTGTGTGGATTTTTTCCAGGTACTCCAGTTTTTTCCCACCATCCAAACACGTGCACTGATAGGTTAATTGGTTAATCTAAAATCATCCATAGGTGTGACAGTGATTGTTTGTCTATTTTATAATCAGTTTATTTTGTGTAATGTATTTTTCACCCTGTCTTAGAATTGTACTTTAAGTTTTAATCAATGTGAAGCACTTTGGGCTACATTGTTTGTATGAAAGGTGCTATACTAATAAAGATTATTATTATTATTATTATTATTATTATTATTATTATTATTATTATTATTATTATTATTATTATTATTATTATTATTATTATTATTATTATTATTATTATTATTATTATTATTATTATTATATGTTCAGCCCTAAGATGAACTGGAGACTTATACAGGGTGTACCCCGCTTTCACCCAGTGTAGCTGGATTAGGCCCCCAGTGACCCCTGTGACCCTAGTGAGGATAAATTGTGTTCAGATGACAAAACAAATAACTGACAAAGCTGCCATTCTGGAAAGGCTATCACATTTAAATCTACTCATATCTACCTAATTTATATTTTAGGGACAGTAAAGTTGGGTAATCCTGGATGGTACCCATCTCTGCCCCAGCTCATGGACTATGAGACTGAAAAAAATTACTCAGATAAACTGATCTGAGTTTGAAAAAGGTAGTAAATTCAACTCAAGTATCTCTGTATAAACCCTGGTTTATCTTAAAACATCTTTTATAAACATTTATTTACTTACTGACACGTATTAAGACTGTAGCATAGAATAGACTTTATTTGTCATTGCATGAATACAACGAAATTACACTGTGCCATCCTGAGTGTAAACAAGAATATAAACAAACAATTTCACACATATATAACGACATTCTTCATGATTAAAAAAAGCATGAAAAGTAAAATAATGTTAAGAGTAAAATTGATCGAAAAGCTAATTTGGAGTAGTGATTTGTTTACATGTATTTGATATAAAAGTGCATTGCATTAGAAGAAAATGGAAAACGTAACATTAAGTGTGTTGTACCAGCCTGTGGATGTATAAGTTAAAATTTGCATGTATAAAAAAAGAGGGGATTTCATTGGTTGGGAGTTGGGAAAAATATAGGTGATGAACCGGAAGAACTCGAGGAAGGTGTGGTTAATACTCGCGAGAAGAGCTCCGCGTAGTTTTGTGTTGTGTGTTTTGGCTAGTCCGCGCGCTGTAAGGAGAGAGAATAGTAGCAGGAGACTAGTTCTGCTTTTGTAAACCGTACGTGAGTACAGAGTTAAAGAGTGTATTTACACCGGTGAGAGGATTAGAGAATGTGTTTCCACTGAATAAAATCGCTTTGGGTGAATATTTGCAGGGTTGAGAAAGTATAACCCGGGCCACGCGCACAGGGAGCTAAAGTTGTTAGCATCCTGCTGGACTTAGCTGCTCAGTTAGCATCCTGGCTACCGAGCATCCAGGGGTTCCACTCAGTTGGCCACCGTGGGAGCACCGCGGACTGGATAGCGCCCTGGTGACCGGGGAAGCCAGTGGTTCCTCCAGTGACGAGAGAGCGGAGTCTTCAACAGTTTTTCCGGACATCTTGTGTAACGTGCAGGAAGGTTTTTTTTTTTTTTTTTTAATCTTTTTCTTTCTTTCGGTTCACTGATGAAGACTGAAGCTACGGTACTGTGAGTAAAGGACAATTTTGGAAATGAAAACGACTATTAACAGGCCTGCAGCGATTTATTTTTAGGGTTTTATTTTATAAATGACAACTATTATGTTTGAAACCTGTGCAGGTATTTTGAATTACATGTTAGTCTTTTGTTTTTGAGTGTGGGGACACGTGACTTCGGACATTTTAAATAGAAGGTGTCCTATGTGGGTAAGTGTATTTGTTTTTATGATTGGGGGTCCTTGGGTACAAATCTACATGTGTTTGTAAGGAGATTAAGCAAATTGGGTTTGTTGTGAGGGGGTTTTCTTTTTATGTTTATGGCACCATAACCCCTTTGAGGACATATTTCATGTTCTTCACTAAACCTTCCAAGTTATGGGGTTATAACTTTCTGTGTGTTTGTGCAACATTACATGTTCTAAAATATATACCCATCTGAAGTCTGACCACCCACTGAATAGTTTCAGATCATAGAGGACAGCTACAGAGTGAACCCCAATTTATTCAAGTGATCATTGGACATGATTTGGGTTACAACTACAACCGTAATATTAATTTACTGAAGCTGACAAAGATTGAAAAAAGGTAGTATGACATAATTATAAAACCACTGTTTATTAAATATTCAGTGTACAAATACATTTCATTGTTCTTAATTGTGAAAAGGTTGAAAAACCAAAAACAGGCAAATTTATCTTATGTTTTATTTATTTTTGATTCATGCAGATTTTATTTTAAAATCGATGTTTGTGTTTCCATATCTGTGCTCACCCTGCTGTTCATAGTGACCTATTATTTAACACGTGTAACAATATTTGATAGAAATAGGCCTTTTGTGTATGTAGAAAAAGTCTTAGATCCTTGAGTTCAGAGAAAAAAAGAAAAGCGTTGGATTCTTGTTCGTTCAAATTAATATGGAAAATCTGAAAGAACGTACAGATATAAATATATATATACTGTATGAGTTGAAATATTTAGATACACATATAAAACTACAGCTGTTCTACATCTGAGCAAAAAGAATCTTTTTACAGCAGATTCTGATATTTGAGATGTTCAGACCGTACATTAAAGGGTTAAACAATGGTTGACAGGTTAGAAAATATACTGATAGAAATATTCTCAGTATGTTTGAAACATGGTTCATATTAAACCTGCTCTGTACAATCTCAAAGAAACAACCAAGAGAAAAGTTTAATACTGAAGCCAGGTGAGGTGTACAGGTACTGACAGCTTTATGTCTGGTCTGTTTAGATCCAGAAAAACACACTTTAAAGATCCTCATGTAGGTGTAGATGATTAAAACTGTTGGAACTGAAATGATGATAAAAGTCAAACTAAGTCCATAAATATTAACTGCAGTAGTGTCAGAACAGGCCAACTTAACAACTGGATGGTTATCACAGTAGACTTTGTTAATAATGTTTCCACACAGATGTAAAGATGAAGTTAGATAAATTGTAACAACACAAACAAGAAAACTATAAAACCACGGTACAATAATCATCACAGAAATCCTGTTTCTGGTCATATGTGTGTTATATTGTAGAGGATGACAGATGGCAAAGTATCTGTCATATGACATGACGGCCAAGGATAAAATTTCAACCGTTCCATAAGCGTATATACAGTAAATCTGTAGGAAACAAAGTGAAATAGAAATAGTGTGAACATCTGTGAGTATATGAATGAGTAGAAATGGAAACATCACTGTACTACCAAACAGTTCATTAACAAACAGACTGCACAGAAAAAGGTACATAGGTTCATGTAAGCTTCTGTTCACACAGATAACCACAATGAGCAGAACATTAGACACAAGCATTAGAACATACAACAACAAAACAATCAGAAAATATAGATATTTGAGATGGCCGGTGTCAAAGTAAGCAGATAGAATGAAATGTGTAGAGTTGACCATCGTCCTCTTAGTCTGTGAAACAGTCATAACTCAGTTCAATTAGACATAGAATACATGTGGTAGAAAAAGTCCAACTGTTGGTCTGACTGACATGGAACTAAACCATCACATCATCAAAGACTAAACATCTGTAGAATCTTTGCAGAAAAAGCCCAAAGTGTCCATGAATAAACCTGTAAGAGATGAGTGTTGAGTCAGTGTCAGTGTTAGGTGTGACTGAGTGAACAGTGTGTCAGTGTTAAACCTGGACCTGCTGGAGTCAGACTGGGAGTCCCTACCAACTGAACTCAACCTCTGCTTCATGTGGATTTCAACCTTAGACTCAGGACACGCCTCCTGCACCACACTGACCCTACGACCTCATCCTCTGATAAGATTTCCCAGAGTCCTACACAACAACACATGACACTATGGAAACAACAACCCCACACAACGTCCTTGAGACCAAACAGATTTCTGTTCCATTCCATTTCAGCCGCTGGTGTCGTCAAGGCTAAGATGGCGTCTTGTCCTTGCACCTTCGGCTCGAGTTGCATTTTAGTCAAACAAAGTGACTTGACATTTCACCCAAGAAGCTACGTCAATATAACCTGACTTATATCATCTGGCTGCGTTACACTATGCTCATGCAACCATCTGAGTAGCATGAGGATCAAAACTGCTTCAAAACAAATGAGCCAATCAGTGTCATAGTGTGGGACCACCCTGCAGCATTGTCTGGTGTGATGTAAAGCAGAAGCAACGGCAGTGTAGTCTTCTCAGATACACAACAGTGGCAGCGTCCATTGGGTATCCAAGGGTCCATATAGACTCTGCTATTTCCAGTGTTTTGTCTCCTCTACGGCATGTTCCTTCCTTAAAGATGAACAGAGGATGACTTTGGAAGAGTTTTTTAATGGAAATTATGTTTTCCCTCTTCTTCCGACCGGGTTTGGCAAGACTTTGATCTATCAGATGGCTCCACTGGAGGATAATGACATAGTCCCAGTGCACAAGCTCATGGTTATTGTGGTACCCCCTGGTTGAGTCGGTAGAGGACCAAATAAAAAGGCTGGTAAACTGGGTCTGAAAGTAATGGAACTGGGAGGAAGAAATGCCATGCTTTCCTACGATGTTTACCAGAAGAACTTGGTGGGCATCATAGTAGACGAGGTATAAATAAACCTCCCATATAAATGGTAAATTTAAAGCCCTTCTGTTGATGTGTATATACCTGATGCAAACCATTTTCGCTGATTAAGAGGCTTGACTTCAACGTGAGTGTATGAATCAGTCAAGATGAAGGACAGAACTTTCATCTAATCGCATTCAAGGAAGGCCCCTCCTTTGAAAACAGATCTTTTGGTGAAGGGTCCCAGATGGTAATGTGAAATACCATCTGTCGACAGTCAGGTTAACCTCAATAGACTTCATACTGGACTTGGAATTGTGAATGATCTTTTTTTGTTCTATTGTCGAAGCCTCGTGGGTCTGTCGGCCTCAGTCCTATTTCATTCTTAAAGCACATGCTTCATTAACCCTGCGCTGCATCCTGCTACAGACCTTAATGCAAACACTCAAATATTTGTTCCTCCAAGTGGTTGATTTTGACTATTTCTTGAGTTCAGACAGATTTTGTACAAACAGCATTTTCCCATCATGCACTATGGTCATGGAATAATCTTCAAAAAACTGTTCAACTCCATTCATTTCTGTCAGTGAAGGAGGAATGGTTTGGACTTTGTTTGGCTGTAGCCTTGGCTAGGTCCTCCTTGCAAAAGAGATGTATAGTCTGAATTTGAAGTCTTCATTAAATAAAGGTCAAATGAATTTCCTTCAGATTTGGGGTTTTCTTCATGAACTGCATGTTTAGCTCTTCCCATGTTTGACTAGTCCCCAAATTGAATCAATGATCCTTAGGTCAGCAGACTCACATGGACTCTGTATCTGCACTTTGTTCTGCTGTTTCAATGACAGGTCCACTGGGCCTTATGTTGTGGGTCATTGTCATATTGGAATATCCCAGACCGTCTCATGTGCAGCTCCTGAGCTGACGATTGCAGGTTTTCCTCCAGTTGAATAGAATAGAATGGCTTTATTGTCATTGCACAAGTATGCCTACAACGAAATTGGAAGTGCAATCCACATTATGTGCTATTATTAAATATATATATAATGCATTGATATGTTTACACAGTCGCACCATGGGGATCCTTGACACTATTGGGACCAAAATTAATTAATCTATCTCTATATATAGAGAGTTAGATGAATTAATTAACAGAACTAGAACTCTGCTGTTTTCGGGACGCTGAGCTCTCATCTTCTATTCAACCGAGCTTCGAGGGACAGTTCGTAGAGTTTGGATCTGATACATTTTTTTTTTCCCACGTACTTTAAGTAAAATCTCGCATAATTAATTCATCTATCTATCTCTATATATATATAGAGAGAGATAGATAGATGAATTAATTTTGGTCCCCATAGTGTCAGGGATCCCCATGGCGTGACTGTGTTAACGTATCGATGTCCCCATACAGACAGGAATACACACACACACACACACACACACACACACACACACACACACACACACACAGAATACTTAGTGTTATGAAAAGGCCCATAATGCTTCACTTTCACATTTAGTAGCAAAGTCTGTTAAAGGCAATTTGTGATCAACAAAAAGCCTCAGAAACAACATCAAACATTTATTCTTAGAATTTTTCTGTGGTTAGGGGTGATGACTTACTGAGATATTACCCCAAAATATTTTGTTTCATAAAGCTTTGGATTTTTCATAATTTAGTCCATGAGTTAAAGTTTTGTTAGAATTTATGAAACAATAGATTACACATATATGCAGAAGCATCAACATGTTTAAAAATGAAACATAATTGTGGAAATTACCAAACAATTAACGCAATTTCAAAGAAAACAGAAACAAATAACTAAACGTTTGTAAAACAAAACAAAAAAATAAAGCAAGGGGAAAAAATGGAAAAACATAAGCATCAAAATGAGTTCAGACCAAATGGAAGTAGCAAAGATAATGATAAATGAACATAATTAGAGAAAATTTATCAAAATCAAAATAGACAAAGATAAAATAAAATATATTAGTGTTTGTAAATCTACAACTTTTTACTTATTAAATAAACCACAAAAGTGAGTGTTTTGTTCATTTTTGTTTTTTATTTTACTCATTTTCTTGACTATTTCGTTCTATTTTTGTTGATTATTTTGTTGTTCTTTGCATTATTTTCTTCATTTTGTTGAGGAAATATTCATCATATTTAGTCATATTTAAGTTTATTTTCTCCTTAATCCAGTCCATACCTACCAAATTCAACTTCATACAGCCTGGATTAAACAAAAAAATTAAGGCTGGGGGTGAGGAAACCCAATATGTATTAGTGTTTGTAGGTCTACAGCTTTGTACCTGTTAAATAAACATGTTTGAAATAAATAAATGTTTGTGTTTCCGTTTATATGACATGTCTTTGTTTTGCAGACATTTTGTATGGCAGCAGCAGGTGTTTGCATGTGTGTCGTATGTTGGACATCTGCAGTCCGTACAGCAGCGGGTTCAACAGCGGCTGAATGACCAGAAAATACAGAGATGAGACGATCCTGAGCACGGTGGGAACGCCGCTCATGTCGAACCTGCTCTGGAGGATTTCAAAGCAGCAGCCGAAGCAGAAGTTGAGCAGAGACACCAGGTGAGGCGTGCAGGTGCTGATGGCTTTGTGTCGGCTCAGACGGCAGCCGCCCATGCACACCTGCAGGATTTTAATGTAGGAGAACAGGATGGGAACCAGAGGAACGACTGTGGTCAGAACAACGCCGAACAGGCCGTAAATATTATTCACACTGTTTCCAGAACAAGCCAGTTTAGCCACTAAGTAATTATGACAATAAAGGCTGTTGATGACATTTCTACACAGAGTCAGACGCACGTTCAATGATAAAGTGATGATGAATTTAACACAAGAGTAAAACCATATGAGGATGATGAGGATGAAGGCCTTGTTGACCGACATACGGGTGTGATACTGCAGAGGGTGACAGATGGCCAGGTAGCGGTCGTACGACATCAGAGCCAAGTTACAAAACTCCACACTACCATACGTGTAAATGCAGAAAATCTGCAGGAAACACAAGGAAGCAGAAACGGTGTGAACGTCCCTGAGGATCTGCAGCAGAAGGAATGGGAACAAACCGGTGCTGCCGTACAGTTCATTCACAAACAGACTGCACACAAACAGGTACATGGGTTCATGTAAAGTCCTGTTCATGCAGATAACCATGATCAGCAGCACATTGAACAGGAAAATGACAAGGTAAAGGAGGGCAGTTATGAGGAAAAAGAAGTATCGTACATTTCCTACAGACAAATAAGCCCCAAGAATGAAATAAGAAACAGTTGAATTAGTCATAATGAGGTGAGAATGTTGAGCGCTCAGGTTCATTCTGGTCAAAGTTTGAAACATCTGTGGTTTTACTGAAATGGTGCAAACATGTTGAATGTTCAGTGATCATCAGTAGAATTCACAGACTTGAACGTGTTAAAACAGTCACATGGAAAAAACAGCTGTTCAGATGTCAGTTCATCACCTTCACTATGCACCACTGGACGTACGATGGTGTGTTGAGGGTTTCATGGTAGAGCGTCTGAGGCCATTAGCCTCCATCAGCTGTTGGCCTTGGACACCTGCACACATTCAGGCTGGTCTTTATACGGAGACACAAAAGTCTCCCGAGAAACTGAAGAGGATCCACCTTCTGTTCTACAGGAAGGACGGGTTTAACAGAAATGGAAGGAGGCATGTTTCAAAGGGTGAACAGTCAACTTCCTCCTGTTGTGTGTGTGTGTGTGTGTGTGTGTGTGTGTGTGTATATATATATATATATATATATATATATATATATATATATATATATACACACACACACACACACACACATACATGGTGCGATTTGTCGGGAAAAAACAGGTGGGGGTGATTTTTTATTTATTTTTTCACTGAAAAAAGGTTGTTTGATGTTCTGACTTTCATTCTCACATGAATAACATAAATGAAGCTCAAATCCCTAAATTAACATTAAATATCAATACTTTTGTCGTACGGTTCAGTACATGTGGCCTTTTCGGCTGCCTGTGTGCGAGGGCACGGTACGGCTGTGCGCCCAGGACTGGGGTTCGGTTCTCTCTCTGGCCGGCATCAGGTCAAACTGAGCGCATGAGATCCGTCCCCAGACGGGCCATGTTCGCAGGGGGGTACCAGGGGTCAAGCCGGTGGGAGTCAGGTCGAGGCAGTTTGCCACCCTGTCCTTTTGCCCCCCTTAATTATTTTCCGACTACGGCCTCAGATCAGATGAGGTGACCCGCTGAATGTAAGCATATTACTAAGAGGAGGGTCTGGCTTGTGCTACCGCTGGGAACATTTCTTCCACGGTGCACACAACCGGCTCAGCGGAGGAAGGTGGCTCCCAGGTCCGGCTTGGGACAGACCCTACCCCCTCCGCCCAGATTTCGCTGCATGTGAAGTTTTTCTTTCTGGCATTTTGTGTTTATGCCATTAGAAAAACTCATCAACTGCAGGATCAAAGGTGATGTCCAAAACCAGAGCAGGAGATGACCCCCCCCCCCCCAGCAAATCACAGCCAGTATATATGTATATGTGTGGTGTCATGCTTCTGGGTCTGCAGTTGGTCTGACCCGGGTTGATCAGACGGGCTGGTCTGTGGGTGGCACATCTGGCTAGCCCATTGTCCAGACAAACTGGACCCAAACGCAAACCATGGCTGTTAATGGACCAGGACCTGAACACAGTGGGCTGTAAAACTCAGCATTTGGTCCATTTTGATTCTCTCCAGCTGATTTTATTTCATCAGTGTCTTTGTCTATTTTTCTCTGCCTCAACTTTTTCAGGTTCCATTTCTTTTTCCACTTTATTCCTCTTGGTAGAATGCAGAAGAAGGGGGCGGAGTCAGATATGGCTCATTTGCATGAAAACGAGAGGCACTAAAACCAGGTGTTTTAGGGGCATGGGGAGGATTGTGGCTAAAAATATCAAAATATTTTATTGGAAGTGGCTTTTGTTTACATAGCAACTGCACTGTTGGGGTCTGAAAACACAAAAATCTGAAGACCCCTTCTGGAGTGAGGAGTTTTGAAGATGAGTCGGGTGTTCACATGGTTTACACCTGTATGTCACACTCAATGTAGTGGGAAGGACAACAAACATGTCAGACTGCCTGGATCCCATGGGTCTTCCAGCTGCTGTAGCAGCTCCAGTAAAGTTACAGGAGTTCTTTCAGCAATTGTACAGAATTTATCCTCATACCATAACCCAACAGAGACAGGTGTACAGTTACCTCTGTCGGCCTGGCATGCATATCCAATCGAATTTCACCCACTGTTGCAGCTTCATATAAACAAAGATTTCCATCTGAAAACACTCATCTGAATGCGGATGAAAAATTTAAGATGAGACGCCACATTTGCGTCTTATGTTTTCATTGTTACCGTATAAACGTAGACGTAAAAAGGGCTGTTTGTTCAGGTTGAAGAGGCTACTGTATCTGCATCAATGTGGTATTTTGTCCAGAGCATGTGACAGACAGGTCACTGAGACACCAGGAAACTGTGTTCACTTGTGGAAAATGGGCCTGAAATGTCCCCTTTAAGTCAGGGATTGTTCTAGTTAACGTGTCACCCAGTTATAATAAACACATAAGTGTGGATATATTCACTTCTTTTTAAAGTCTGTTTTCTCATGAAAAATGAAACAATTAATATAGATTAAAATGTATATTTCGTAATAATTAAACGTAATCCAAAAGAACCCTGTGATTAATCTGATAATTATTCAAATGGCTTAATATTTATATACTAGTGATTATATACAGCAGGTTATTTCTGAATTACAACTGAAGGGTTGAATAGTTTCAACATCAGATACAGTTTTCACATCATGGACTTTGGTTCCATGTTGACACTTTGGCCTCCAGAGTCTGGTCTGGGCTCCAGGGTCAGAGGGGACCTCATTACCGTCCTCAGACCCCATGGACCTGGAAACCAGTTGTGGGACTGGCCTCACTGGTCACCAGCTCTGGCTGTAATTTGCTTCAAAGGGAATTAGAGGAAAGACGTTTAGAAACAGAAACAAAACATGTTGACACAGTGGAACGACCTCTGACCTCTGGGACCTCATTAAAGGCTATGGTTGGTTTAAGGTGGCATTTAGAATAGAATAGAAAAGTTTTTCATACAAATATACAATGAAATTAAAATGGCAACTCTGTGGTGTGTAGAGCAGGTTAAAAGTTAAAGAGTTTAAAGCTACAGAAATATAACAATACAACGCAAAAGTTGCCAATTTTGCATATATATATATATATATATATATATATATATATATATATATATATACATTATCCCTTTAATACATACTGGTCACTCCAGTGGACAGTTATTCTACAGTTGTTCTCTTGTATATTCATGTGTTTTGTTGTTTCAGTTCCACATCAGTCAGTTCATATCATTACTGTAACTGGTCTGTTCTTAATAAAACATCCGCTCCCCGTCACACAAGTTACTTTACCTGTTTTTAACTCTGTCTACTTGTTTACTTGCACATAGGAGTTATATTTATTCTTTTTTTTTTTTAACCTTACTTACCTGTACAGTTTAAAGAAAGTTTATTTACCTCTATCATATTCTTACTTTTTCTTTTTACCTATAGTATTTTTAACTTTATTATATAATATTTATATCTTTATTCTTTACACATCTGGCGATGTCACTTTCATTTCACTGCCAATGTACATGTACAATCAGACATGTGCCAAATAAAACTTGAAACTTAATACCTGATCTGCACATGTTTACCTGGAAATCAATTGTCTGTAATGAACAGACTTCATGAACAAAAATGCCATTAAAATGTTTTATTTCATAGTATTCTCATATTGTATTTTAAATACATGTTTCTTTGGTTCAAAGCTTAAACACGTTTTCCAGCTCAGTGGACGTTTGTGTAACTCCATAAAAAATAGGTTCATTAAAAATATTTCAATCACATTGGGTTTTTTTTCAGCCTAAATAGAAATTAAAACACTTAAGGCAAAAAAAAATCTTGAATAAGGTTCTAATAATTCATTTATCAAAGGGTTAAAGTGACAGCCTTCAGTCCAGGTGAACTCGTGCAGATGGTTCCTACAGGTGTAATACCACTGTCGGCCACTAGATGCTTCGGGTCTGTTTAACCTGGGTCATCTAATGCTGTGTTTCCACTGCCACTGCAGAGTCCTGCACGGGTTCGGGTACCCGTGGGTGAACCGCAGATTTTTACAAAACGGGTGAAAAATGTTGTGCTGTGTCAGATACAGGTTCGGTTCGGGTCAGACGTGGGTGATCGCGGGTCTAATTTGCGGTTCATAGGCTAAAAACTGTTCTTTAGTTTGGACTTGTCAGCTTCCTTCTTAATGCGTTTTTCAAGCGTGTGTGTGTGTGTGTGTGTGTGTGTGTGAGCTCACGGATAAAAATATTTTTTGAGTTTATTATTTGTCTGCTACTGTTTAACAACATTTTTATTTGGCTCTGCCTTGGCTATGTCACTGTTCAGTATATTCGTGGCAATAAATGTTTGTATTTAAGTTTGGCTATGTGACATTTTCTTCCGGGTTCGGGTCGGATATCGGGTTCATTTATAGTGGGTTGGTTCGGGTGCAGATTTTTTTTTTTTTTTTTTTCTGTCGGAAAACGGGTCGGATACGGGTTTGAACATGACAGATACGGGCGATTGCGGTATGTCAAAATCAGAACCGTGCAGGACTCTGTGCCACTGGCTCTACCTCAGGCATGTCCAAACTATTCCATAAAGGGCCGGTGTGGCTGCAGGTTTTTGTTCCAACAGCAGCAGCATCACACCAGACTGGACTTGATTAATCAACTGATGTCAGTGTTCAGAGAGTCCATTGGTCAAACTGAACTCGTTGGTTGGAACAAAAACTTGCAGCCACACCGGCCCTTTGTGGAATAGTTTGGACATGCCTGCTCCACCTGATCCCACTGGCTTTGAAAAAAGACCCAGTCCTCAGTGTCCAGTCCTAGATTTTTGCTATCTACTCTGCTGAGGTTCCAAGTGATACTATAATGTGACACACAAACAGTGCAGACACTGTTGGTGGAGTTCTCTGCATCATTGCAAATCCATCTGTGAAGCAGCTGAAAGAAGTAGGCGATGGATAGGGATGAAGCAGAAAGATCCATGTTGTGCTCACAGAACTGACCCAAGATAAGAACATAGCAACGTAGTAAGGATAGTACGATATTTCAATAATATTTTTTTATATAATCCTCATGGGGACCTGAATTTTGGTCCCCATACTGTCAAAGGTCCCCATGTTGTGACTGTAAACATATCAATGTCCCCATGAAGATAGAAATACCAAGTACACACACACATCACAGAGGTGCACTTTTTCCTTCCCACTGCTGTCCACACAACACTGTCATTACTATAATACATGTAATGGCATCAGAAAAACCTTTTTCACAGCTTTCAGAGACAGGTTGAATGAGTACAATTCTGAGTTTGAAACCCATATGCACCAAAAAAAACCCCAAAAAAACAACTAAAATGCATATAAGAGAGTAGTGCAAAAACAGAGTAGTGACGGAACTGATGCACATATTTGGTGCATGTGTACCTGTGGACTAGTCATGTTTGTGTATGTTAACGCACAAATACTGTGGAATATGTTTTAACTCAGAGTGAGACTGGCATTGCACTCAATGTGAACTGGTTCTGTAGTTTGGGTTAAAATGATTCACTCTTTGGGTTAGAGTTACTCACCCTGGTGTTAAACTCAGTGTAATAGACCAGAACAGTTCCCATGTGGGCCATATACTACTATATTTATAACAGTTCTTGTGGGCCAATTAAAAATGGACTATGGGCCGTGGTTTGGACACCCCTGCTCTAATCTGTGACCCGGTCCATTCTTAGTCCTTTATTCATCAGATCTCAGCTGTGACATCTGGTGTTAGACTTCACACTCTGACAGCTCCACCCCCTCTGTCACTTCTGGTTCTAAAAAGCCAACCTGACAAAAGCAAATCAGAAACCAATGGATGACGACCACAGACAGGATGGGAACTGGGTCCAACCAGAGTTCCGACTCAAACCAGGGTCCAGATCCTAATCGGTCCCTAATGCTGAAGTCCAGTGTCAAATCCACTTCGCTCAGTTTTACTCTGACACGTAGCAACTGTAATGACACGTAACCACGCCCTCACCTCAGGTCAAAGGTCAAATGACAGCATGTCATTTTACTTTTGATTAAATCCTTCTGACACGTTTCCTTGGAGTCACTGATCTGAAGAATGAGGACAACACTGGTTCTGAAGGGGTTTCCCTCTGACCAGGTCTGGTTCTGGTTCTGAAGGGGTTTCCCTCTGACCAGGTCTGGTTCTGGTTTTGAAGGAGTTTCCCTCTGACCAGGTCTGGTTCTGGTTCTGAAGGGGTTTCCCTCTGACCAGGTCTGGTTCTGGTTCTGAAGGAGTTTCCCTCTGACCAGGTCTGGTTCTGATTCTGAAGGGGTTTCCATCTGACCAGGTCTGGTTCTGGTTCCAGATGCAGCCTCAGATCAATGCAACAGAAGGAAAAGCTGAACCCACAGCAGGTGTCATGTTGGTTTGTGGCGCCACCTCGTGGATACAAACTGAACTGTCACCTTCAGTGATTTTGTTCAGGTTTAATCAGATTTCATTTGTAAAGTTTAGATAAACAGGAACAGATTTGGTTGTTTTTACTGAGTTTTATCACATGGACGTTTTATGTAAAAACTGAGGCTTGTTTTCAGGTTTGTTTGTTTTTGTTGCCGAATAGAAAATCAATTAGAAAAGAAGGAACATCTTAGTTTTATCAACAAACAAAATTAAAGCTCTGGATATAAATGTCCTTTTATTTTCTCAGATTACATTTTTATCTGAATATTTGAGTTTCATGGATCTGAATGGAGTCGATATGCTGTTGAACATGTTCTACGAGTGACAAACTTCAGTTCAAAGTGTTTTTTTTACTTGAAAGACATGAATGTGAAACTGACACCATCTGTACTTTAACAAACTCCATCATGACTGACATGTCAGGTGCATTGCAGCAGAGTGATGATGTCTAAAACATGCAGGACCGTGGACCTGAAGACCAGGTAGAAGACCTCTGGCCCGGAGGATCCAGGAGGACCTAAGGTGACCCACCGTTGGATCCTTTTGGGACGGTTCTGCTGGTCCAGGTTGTTTTTAAATGATCACATTCTTTAAAATCTGAATGTGATGAACCTTTTGAAATTGTTCTTTAACGTAAAACATGACTGGTTCTATTTGTGTTGGACTGACTTTATTCCACTGAGATCATTCCTACACAAAAATCAAACCCATCATCATTTTTTCCATTTCAACCTGAGTCTAGGTTGAAATAAATCACTTTTTTATTGAGGATTTAAGAATAATAATAATAATACTATCTACTGCACTGTGCAGGCCCAGACCCAGGGTAGACCCTAGGTATGGTGTGTGTGTGTGTGTGTGTTTGAGGAAAAAAGAAAAAGCCTTACTAACCCCAGAGATCATTTGCACCTATTGTTCTGTGTATTTACAGTCTACTTTCTAACTGCTAATGCTACAGGCTATAATTATGTCCTCTACTGTAAGTCACTTTGGATAAAATCATCTGCCAAATGCAATATAACAGCCTGTGACCTTTGACCCTTATAAGAGTACAGAATCATAGACATGTCCAGTCTATGGTCTCCTTCAGAATGTGAACTGGGACTGAAGTGGTCCTCCCAATTTCCAGAGCAGGAGACCAGGTCCTCCAGGAGCACTTTCCATCTCCTGGTCCATAGACCCAGACCAGACATGGACACAATGACACTTTAAAAGAGAACAGAAGAGTTCAAAGCAGTTTGGAATAGGAGCAGGAGTCCTTCAATAACTTTAATAACAAACTCTGAATTTTCATTCATTTAACAAACATTTATTTGAGACAAAAAAAAAAAAATCAACATGTATTCAGGGAATGGTTAATATTAAACCTATTTTGTGCCAATCTCCAGTTTCTATGACAACCTGTTCTTGAATTAAAGCCAATGTGATTTTGACCTTTCTGCTAAATACCACCTTGACCTCTGACCTTTACTCAAAAGTATCATTGCATCTGATGTGCATTAGCTATCTGTATATGCTCATGTAATTTCATGGTGATATTTCAAGTATTCATTGAGTTATAGCATATGTCTCTGCAGACACACACACTCTGATAACAAGAATTTCTCCCAAACAATGTTGTCGAGATTCATAATGAAAGTGACATTTGTGTTTCTGACTCATGTATCATTGTTCCTTCTGGATCAGAACTGATTCCTTCTTCCTCTGCAGGCTCAGTTCTACTGTTCAGAACCTGAACCAAAATTAGATCTGGTCTAAGAACCCTTAGACCACATCCAGAATCAGTATTTATGTAGACCTGATAGAACCACATGGGTCCACATGGTAACACTCGCTGATCCTCCAGGGGGATGTGGCGGCGCCGACACAGACTTGTTTGTATGTTAACCTTCACACAAACCAACACAAATTAGTAAATGACAGTTGAAATTGTTCTTTCAAGGCAGGGTCTAAAGGTCATGTTCCATCTCATA